>SMLS01075350.1:0-31308 GCA_004785975.1 Popillia japonica
GTGCTGTCTTCGCGTAAGTTTTTGATTAGTTCCTTTAGGACGATATTCGCTGTAGGAATTACCTAAACTTGATGAAGTGATGGGATCGCCCCAATTTTTTAGCTATTGCTCGGTTTGAACACCCTAGCGCTTTACAACAATTTATTTTTGTTTTTTCATCCTCGGTTAGCAGTTTACCTCTCGGCATTGTTATTAACTACTATCTATACTTCAATATTACAATTATTTAGTAATGAGTAGTGGTCAGAAGCGTTTTTGCACTGGCAGGAATTCCTAACTTTATACAATATTTGTCTAGCACTGTGAAACTATACAAATTTCGCTCGTATTTATTAGAGCTGCTATCCGGATCCGGATAATTTTGGATCCGGATAATTTACTATCCGGATATCCGGATCTGAGTGCTATCCGGATCCACAATCCGGATCTCCTATCCGGATCCACTATCCGAAACCTCGGATCCGGATTTGCTATCCGATACCTCGGATCCGGATCTGCTATCCGAAACCTCACAATCGAACCTGCTATTGAAAATCATCAAATTTGCATTCTTTATCAGGTTTGTATCAATAAGATTATTTTGTTCGCGAATTCTCGCTAACATTAAAAATATAGTAAAGAAAAAATGTTTTAAGTTCCAACATTTTGCTTTGTAAAATAATACAACAAATCAATATTATTAATTAATATTATAAGTAGCTAATAGATATTGCTATGTACAAAATTTTAAGAAGAAAATAACTACTTTATTGGTATGTTAAATAAATAAATAAAATGAAAAATCGGGAACAAAGGTATTTGGTCTGAAGAGAAACACAAATATAAGGTTTTACTAAATAAATAAGAAATATGATGTAACAATTATGAAGCACAAATCGGTTAATTCCAAACAAAAAAAAAGTTTGCAGTGAGGGCCTTTCTGCTCAATCTAGGTTTTGGATAGCGGATCCGGATCCACTATCCGAAACCTCGGATCCGGATCCGCTATCAGAAACTTCGGATCCGGATCCGCTATCCGAAGCCTAGATTGAGCAGAAAGGTCCCCACTGCAAACTTTTTTTTTGTTTGGAATTAACCGATTTGTGCTCCATAATTGTTACTTCATATTTCTTATTTTTTTTAGTAAAACCTTATATTTGTGTTTCTCTTCAGACCAAATACCTTTTGTTCCTGATTTTTCATTTTATTTATTTATTTAACATACCAATAAAGTAATTATTTTCTTCTTACAACGTTGTACATAGCAATATCTATTAGCTACTTATAATATTAATTAATAATGTTAATTTGTTTTATTATTTTAAAAAGCAAAATGTTGGAATGTAAAACATTTTTTCGTTACTATTTTTTTAATGTTAATAATCTTATTGATACAAATCTCATAAAGAATGCAAATTTGATGATTTTCAATAGCAGATTCGGATGTGAGGTTTCGGATAGCAGATCCGGATCCGAGACTTCGCATGGCAGATCCGGATCCGAAGTTTCGGATAGCAGATCCGGATCCGAGGTTTCGGATAGCAGATCCGGATCCGAGTTTTCGGATAGCAGATCCGGATCCAAGGTTTCGGATAGGGGATCCGGATAGTGGATCCGGATAGCGCTCAGATCCGGATATCCGGATAGTAAATTATCCGGATCCAAAATTATCCGGATCCGGATAACAGCACTAGTATTTATACGTTTACATCACAGGTAATTCCCCTATTTATCTAAGAAATGTGACATTTACAAAATAATATTTCTGCCGTTTCATGATGTTCAAAACTAAAATTCTAGGCAGTTCCCAACTATTACAGTTGCTAAATATTTAAGGGGGAACTACCAAATGATATGGAACTATAGAAATTTCGCTGAGTGTAGTAGTCAACGCGATATTTCGCATCAACAAAATATTAGCCGAAAGTCCATTCAAAGGATATACAGAAATTCCATTCATACTACATTCGTTACACCAAGAGTTGCTGGATGAAGATTTCATATATAGAGTTACGTTTTACGAATGGGCTTAACAACAAACCCATGATCGGGTAGATTGTTTTTGGAGATAAAACATCATTTCACAGAAATGAAAGCGTGAATAAAAGCGGCTATCATCATTGTTTTACCGACAATCTCCATATCACACAAGAACATAATTAAACCACCGGTCTTTGAACGTTTGGCATGACATAGTTGGAAATTAGGTTATTTGAACCACATTTCTTTGATATATTATATAGTAAATTACTTTCTTCAGAACAGTTTACCACCATATTTGGAGAATTTACGTCTGAACATACGTCAAAGAGTGTAGGATTTACACGATAGTACACTGCATTAATCTATAACCACCTGAATACAAAGCTTCTCGACAGATAAGCTAGCAAAATAGTTCCAGTCGTATAAAGAGCTCGATTCCTGAACTTGACAAAAATTGATTATCTTTGTGGGACTACATAAAAGATAGCTATATTAAGTACGGGTAACAAAACGGGAAGAATTGAAAGAATAAGAGAAGCTTTTTGGACATTGATGTACAAATGTAATCGATCGTTTGAACTACGACTACAATACTGTTTTGACGTTATGGGTCAACATTTGGAAAGTATAGTGTAGTGTACTTTTTCGTTTCATCGATAATGCAGAGCGTGTAACTTGTTAATTCAAAAAATTTTAAAAGCTAGCAATTTTTTATTTTAAATTTGAAATATCGTCTAAACCCAAAGAGGTATAGGTATAGGGAATGGTCAATAAAAATGAAGAAGCTGATAAATATCTATCGAAACATCACAAACAATAGAGGATGTTCTGTTTATATTTAACGAGAAAATTGAGAAGCCAAATTTTGAGTCACCTTGTCTACAAAAAATATTTTTTTTGTTAAATCTCGACACAGCCAATTCAGCTTTCGCGCATTAATGCGCCACTCTGTATATGGTACTATCATTCTTATTCGTTATTGAGTTGAAGTGCGCAACATAGTTCAAACGAATAACATCTAAGTATATAGTAACTGAAGTGGAGGTAAAAGATATACACAACATAACATTGTTCGTTTTACTTTTTATTTAATTTATTGATGTACAATAAAGTTCTTTGACATGCTATAACTTGAATGCTCTGAGCATTTTGCCTAAAGTAATTATTGTCTTTACACAACAGTTGCATGTTTTTATAAACAAGAACAAATAATTTGATGTTAAATTATTTTCTACATCTAGATAGTTACAATAATATACAACGAGTCGATATAATATGAATTTTACCACATTCAATTTACGTCTAATTTATTACAGTTTGAAAGGAAAAAATATTGACTTAAGTAGGAAAGAGATATTAGACATAATATATTGAACCTATTCGATAGATGACAAAAAAGTTCTATAGAACAAGCAACCCTCATCTATCGAAACCTAATGAATACATAAATAATAACGTGGAATGTATGGTACCTATGTATATAAATACACATATACATACGTATGATATGCTTATTCTATCATTTCTAAGTGGAGTAAAAGAAAAACTGGTGATACGCGAAAAGTATTAATTAAGTAGCTATTTTATATTACACTATTAGTTTATATACAATTATGGAAGACTTGGATTTTGTTGTTTTTAATTTTAAAGTTGATTACTCTCCTCTTAAATATACTTTAGAATAAAACAGGTACAATTTATGTCTTAAGAATCCATAGGAAATTTATTATAAAACTTATCGAGTTGAGGAACATTTACATCTGTAAAATTATGTTTTTGTAACTAAAAAATACTATTGTTGCTATAATTTGCATTTCGTTGATTAATGCTTGAGAATGTTATCATGCAAATTAATTTAACTGATTTAATCGCCATGTGATATGAGAATTGAAAATTGTAATGAACAGTGAACGCAGAAGTTTTTGATTTTTAGCTGCTATTAAACAATATTACAATTTATTCGTTCTGATGTATAAATCTGTACAGAAATACAAATATTAGAAAAGATTTAGTCAGCTTTACATTGGTTAGTTTTTAAAAATAGTATTAAACTGCTTTCAAGTGTAGACATACATAGCCACTGTTAATGAATAAGCCTAATTAGTTTGTAACTCCCCGTAATTTCATTACAATGTCTTAACTATACGTAATAAACAGTTAGTGTACATGTAGCATATAATACAAATGTTTACCAATTTCTTCTTTAGCTTTGTCGACTGACGGTACCTATTATTTTGACATTCTAAAGTAAATAGAAAATATAATAAAATATATTTTGCTTATGTTTTAAAGCATTGAATTAATCAGCATTAGGCAAATTAATTTACCTACACTTACATAACTTTCTTGAAAAATAGTTTATGTATTATCGGTTGGTTGATACATATTTTATATGGATGAGGTAGCTTTATTAATGTACTTGTAGACTCATCGGAAGTATATCACAATTACAGGCGATTCCACCATCTCCTTCGGAACACATCTGCCTACACCATTCGTCCCAATCGACGCTTTGGACACTTCTGTCTACAGACAATGAAAATGATTTGTCGCCGTGCATTTCTGCAGTTGATTGATATACTTCGCAACTCTGGCAACCGGTTATTCTATAGTTCAAATTGAGGCACACATTACCGCAGATTTGGACGAAATCTATATCTTTGTTAGCATTAGTCGAATCTGTTGTAGTACAGTTGCAAAGCGGATAACCAAGCTTATTGGCACAGAGGACTGGACAGATATTTTTTCGGGCAACGTGGCCCGCAGAACTAGACACACTGCTGCTGTTAACCGACTGAACCGGTAGGGACGTTGGAGTGATGTCCAGGCAATCGTCGCCGCAAGCTTTGCCACCTAATCCAGCGATGCGAAGCGCGGCGCAGATGCGTCGCGCTTGCGATGTTGTTACTATTGGTTGGAAAGTGTCCGCGTTACCATAGTTACCCAAATACTTCGCCGAAGTTACGCCCACTAACAGGAAGAGAGGAAGTATCGACATTCTGAAAGAAAACCGTAATTTTAGCGCAATCTTATGGATAAGGAGAGGATGGTATATATTTAAATTAAAAAGAATGATAATTTTCTGTATCAAGTTAAATTATCGTTTGGTTGAATATTTTTAGCTAATTTAAATCTGCGTTAGCATGTAGGTAATAGATTTCTAAATTCCCATATAGAAAAGTATGTATTTTAATAGATCTATTAATGGTTGCGATACAAAAATCCTTGTTACTACGTTACTTGTTTGTACATAACATATAATAGTGAATTAATGGTATTAGTATCTTTAGTGAAAATTTTGTGCTTGAATTGTGATTCTTTAATTCTATAAAATTCTACAAGTAGACGATAGTATTTTAGACTTCTTCAAATTTATTTAAACAAATTTTATTATTAAGTACCTAACTATTTTTTCTCTCTTCCTACTTTTCTAAATAACTTTTAGGTACTGTCAGATGTGTAGCTGATTGCAAAGCTCTTGGTTTTTGTTCGATTTTTGGATGTGGCCAAATTTCATGAACGGGAATATTAAATGCCGGTTTTCATTTGTAGATAACTACGGCTTCAGCAAAAGTATTAGCATTCATGCATTCATGATTGATTCATTGTTAATGACATATTTGGCTGTAGTTTGTGGGTTACTTAAAAAACGATTGTCCTCAACATCTGCATTATTAAAAACAAAACGATTCAGTGGTGAGCAAGCATTCGCTTGGACGCAACTAGGTAATAGCATTCGTAAGTATGGCAGCTTTTATAAATGCTTTAGATATTAAAGGAGCAACATGATACTGGTTAATACATTGTCCTGTATTGGAAGTCAAGCAACCATCCAAAACTTGATTGTGGTAACTTTGCATTGCACCAAAAAGGCCACGTCGAGCGATTGTAATTTGTGCGACATGTGATCCGATAATTGCAACAAGATGATTCCGTTAGCCACGCTAATTGCAAAGGTCTAAATTCTTGGAATGCGATGTGTGAGGTAATAAAAGAACACTTTTTCCAACGTTGGTTACACGAACTCGACGAAATGTTGAAGCTACTTACAAAAAGGCTTCGTAGCAATGTACCAGCTATCAGAAATTTTTACTAAACTGCCTGATGCAACTTATCTACCTATAGGTACTAAGTGTTACCTAATCATTTATTTAAAAAAATAAATATTGGGGATAGGAGAGAGTCGGTTAAATAGGATAGTAAGGTAAAACAGGATACCGCCGTTTTCACAACAATGAGTATTGATCACCAAATTAGAATCATATGATCTATTACTCAGTGTTGCAAACCACAATAGTGAAGTATTAGTAGTAGTAGGTATGTATATTATTAATATTAGTATATTAGTATATTACCGAAGGCATCTTTTTATTAATACAACTAAACAAAAATACTATAGTACGTATATAGTTTTCCACTCAGGTATAGGTAAATCAAAATGGTGATACCTATATAAAAGAAAAACCCACAAGCAAAATATGCACCAAGTTTGAACGAAGTATTAGGGGGTAAAATGGGGTATCTAAGGGTTTCCAAGCAGAACTCCTCGTACAACTCTTGAAGTTAAAGTTAAATAAATCTGGAAAGGACAGCTTAACCGCAAAGAGTCATTGAAGAACAAATGGAGGCGTTACACACTAACATTCTTTCCAGAACAGATTTATGAAAAAAGTTTGCGTTACCTACCTTAGTTGTTAAAACAAAGTTTTTATTTTTTCTGAAGTTTTTTTATTCTCGATATTCTAGATCTTAGGTAATAATAAAGTAATCTTCAAGTTTTCGTGTTTGCTTTTAATGGAAAAGCAATTCATTCGCAAAAACATTTATCATCTCATTTTATCCGACCGCTAGGGTAAAATGAGATATTTGACACCTCCGCAAATAATTATAAATTACCACTACATTTAGGTATTAGGTACCAAATCATACGAATATTGATTTATATGGAAAAGGCAAAACCTAAGTAAAAAGTGAAACATGAAAACATTAAAATGAAAATTTTTGGCAATAACGTTATTGAAGATCAAACACTAAGTACCTATATTCCGTTTTACCCAACTCTCCCGTACAAGCAGTCCTGATGCACTGGTGCAACAAACTAATGTTGTACCAACTCTTTTCTTTCTCTTCGCAATTATTTTAGACCATTTAGTTTGAACAATAGTAAACCCAGATTTGTTCATATTAAAGATTCTAGTGCTATCCATCTTATGTGTCTTTCTGCTTCCTCCTAGCATATCAAAAAAATGTCAACCGCTTCTTTGTTAAAGCACGAGCAATTGAGATATTTTCAGGTTGTCGGATAAAAAATTCAGGATTTCTTTTGAGAAATGAGTAAAACGAGTTCTTTGCAGCTACTTTTGTATTCTTGTTAATTCTGTGTGGCCGTTTATTTTCTTCTCCAAGATCAAACGCTAATCGCATTACATCTCAAATACCTATAGATACAAACATATAAGCTTCGAAGTCAAGGACGTGTTTCACTAATTCTTTCTCTATATCTGGCGGAATTGTCGCTAAGCGAGCTTGTTTGTTTTTGAGACGATAGAGGGCGTTTTATTCTACCTTCAACATGCCCTTTAAATGTAGGTTAAAGTATGCCAAAGGGCGTACAGCATTCATCGAAGCCAATTTTTTATTTTTGTTAGCTTAAATAGCCATATTCATGTTTTCTGCAGTCCACTTTTCGTACTTTCTTTTTGGCATGGTTAAGAAAAAACTAAGAATGATCAGTTGCGTAATACTGGTAGCAGCTACGTTAAAATATCGGCTTATTTAACTTCAAAGTAACTTTAAGATGGTTTTAAACTTGTTAGAAGTACATACCTAATAGATAAACGTATGGTTATGTAAATGAAACAATAAATAAAATTTTTATGCGTTGTTGGCAAAGCTACTGCAAATATCAGTCAAGTTTTACAGTAATGGAATACTTACTATTTTTTTATGTTGAAACCTATGTATAAATAATCAAAAATAGAAAACAGTAATTATTATTATTTCGGGCTTGTTATAGGTACTTATGTATAGGTATGTATATTTAGTTGAATTGACTAAGACGTCAAGAACGCTATCTTATAATAGTGTTTTTGCTAAACTAGCTAACAAGTTCTAACAGAAGTGTCTTAATTAACTTAACAAGAAGTTTTGTTCGGCTGCAGTTAACCTAATCGGTTTTTGGTCTCAATTAATCTATTCACAGTAGTTAGATTATAAAGATTTTATTTTCAAGTGAAAAGCTAACTTATTTTATTTATTTTAATCAAGACTGACATGACCGCAATCGGTGTTGACACTGTTATAAATATTCAGTTGCGACCACCATAGTGGCCTCTACTGGAGCAAGGAATTTATAGTAGCGCGGCCACCGTGGCCGGAATTGATACATTTATATATTTTTTACTTGTAGCTGTTCGGGCCACAATGTAGGTGAATTTGAGTTTTAAAAGCCTCCAAAAGATTCGCAGTTCTCAGAAGTACTTTGAGGTACAAATTATCTGATGCGCGGTCTGAAACGTGTCGAAATGTAGAGCCAAATTGTTTATTAAATGATGAAACAGAATCTGCGTTATGTGAATGGATGAAGGAATCATGTTCCAAGGGCTTTTCCATTACTAAAGATGGTCTTTGTTATTCGGTACAAAAGATATTAAATGAGACCAAATAGGAAACGCCGTTTACCAATAATCTTCCAGGTCGTAAATGGTTTGAAGCATTTATGACTCGTCATCCGGAACTATCCGTAAAACGTTCTGAGTATTACTACGTTTATGCTTTCTGGATGCGCATTGAAAATGCGAATTAATAAGTACGGATCGAAAACTTAATCTGTTTATGCTTTTCTCGTAACGCGCATTAAAAATGATACGCATCGAAATATTTCGAATTTGCCGGGGTTTACAAGGGTTATTGCCAATCGTTTAAGTTTGTAACATAAATTCTATGATGTAACCATAACCTTAATTGTACTATGTTGTATCGTTGTGGTATCATTGTATGTACTATGTTGTTGTATGTCTTACACATATTGCACTGTGCCCATACATTTGTCAGATATGTAATATGCCAACACAACACAACCTCTTTTTCACCTCTTCTTTGTGATATGTCATTCGTTTACATTCTGTTGGTAACCTGCTTTAATACACTTTGAATTCGAATTAAACGTTTATACAACCTAACCGCTATTCTTAAACCATCCTTGAAATCAGGATTTCGTCAATTCGCATTTCGTGCTATAATGCGCATCGAAAGGTGTTTATGCAACAGGACTTAGAACCGAATTATAGCCGTAATGCGTATTCAATACGCATTTAGGGAAAGCATAAACTCAGTATATGTTAGTAAGGCACGTGCAGTTGTGACGGAGGAAAAAATTAGAAAATGGTTTAGAAATACTGTGGACGATTATGAAGATCAAGCAACAGTATGTAATGACCCAAAACGTGGGTGGAATATGGACGAAACATCATTTTACCTAAATCCATCTGGAAGTTGTTATTGCAGGAAAAGGCAAACATGTATATCCGACGTCAAGTAACAGCGATAAAGAACATATCACCAGACTTCTGGCAGTGAACGCTGTGGGAGATTATGCCCACTCCCACTAACAATGTATAAATTTCAAAGAATGCCTTGAAGTTATTTTGGTTCGACACCTCCACACACTGAGGAATAAGAAAATCAAAAAACTGTTGGATGACAGCGTAGTTTTTCTTAGAATATTTTGTTAACGTGTTCCATGCGTTCCTGTTAAAGAGCCAATATACTGTTATGTTGCTTTATATTGAAATAATTAAACACTAATTATTATTATTATTACTACTTTCTCCTCACTCGTATTATGAGTGTTAACTGAAAATTCAACAAGAACTATTAAATTAAATTAAATAATTATATTAATTAATTATTAATTAATTAGTCTAAAAAAAATAACTCCAGCCAACGGCGTGTACAGGGAAAAATTAAAAAACCCAGATTATAATGTGAAAAATTTTATTCCTCAAAATTTATTGTAAAAACACATCACAAACACACACAATACATAATTACATTCATTTTGGCACAACAACCATAAATTTCTAGCTGGAATTACAAAAATCATCTTTAAAAATATCAAGCAATACATTCGGAAATTTAAGGAGTGGTAGGCCTGGGTGAAACGGAAAAACAAAAGGGAAGGGACAGTTGTTTACAAGTTTTGAAGACTGACAGAAAAACCAAGTCACAAAAACGTATGTGAACAAAATACATCGTTTAAGAAGCAATTAAAAGTTTAAAAGTGCCCCATTAGAACTTCAACCATCCAAATTGAAACAGTGAACAGTGAAAGAAAACCTGAGAGAGGAATAACAAGATTTGAAACGGCAAGGAGGAGATTACAACGCGCATAAGAGGACATAGGATACAGAAACACATACAACATTTAATTAAATTGGGAAATTATAAGGTAAGGGTAGAGGGTGGGTTGTTTTAGTTAATCATGGTAAAAAAATTATATTCACATTATAATCTGGTTTTTTCTAAACAGTTCATATTTTTATTTGCGTCATTAGTGACACACAACAATTCTTTCCCAGTTCTCGTATTCTTAGATGGGCACTCTTCGCACCTCAGCCTACCACTCAACAAATTTTGCAGAGATAATGGTATAATAATTGTTTGTTTATATGCTAACACCACAAATATATTGCAGCCTTTGAACGTGGCATTATTTGTTTTGTAGAAAAGTTAAAACTCAAACCAAAACAAAATGCCCAATAAATGGATACGAATTTAACTGAAAATGTATACGTTATCGTAAAGTTTGAGCACAATCCTTATCCTGGAAAAATTACAAAAATATGTGCTGAACGATATACTAGCAGTACAATCACAAAAACTCTTAATACCTGGAAATCGCCATATCAAAAAGATCAAATTACTTAGAAAAAAGATGAAATAGTTCAAATTATTAATCAGCCCATCAAAGTTAATTCTAGAAGTGTCTTTTCTGTACCAGTAATGGAATAGTTTTAAGTGGCATAAATTTTGGTTACTTATATTTTTATTTGTTTTTTTAGGTTATTTCATATTGTGTTGATATTTTATTTTATACTTAATTGAATTTATTTATACATTTTGTTATCAGTGTATCAAGTTATTAATGTTTGTAATAAATATTTATTATTTTGATGTTTATACATTTTTTTCAACTTCAAAATTAGATATGGCCTCAACTGATGACAAGAGTGGCCCGAACTGGTGGGTTTCTTGCCGGAAATGGTGAAAATCGTTTCATTCACTATTTATCTTCAATTTTTGTCTTTTGCAGTGTTTTTATGAATGTTTGTATTGTTTAATCAATCTAGAGGCCCAGTATAAGATCAGTATTTGTGAAAGGTAGGTAGAAAATTATAAAATTTATGTTTAAAGGAAGTTCACGTTTTGCTTAATGTGGCCGCAGCCGGTAGTTCTACCCTATATGTTAGTTTACGGGCGCATTGTACCTTGTATCTTATTAATAGCTTTATGTTTTATAGATCAACGATTTTAGTTATCTTAATGACAAAATCTAGTGTAAGAATGCTATCATAATTAGTTATCAAAATGCTTTTAAAATCTGAATACTTTAACAGGATATTTTTCAATGTACTGAAGCTACTTGAATCTGTCTTGTAGGTTTATCCAAGCGGAAAATGGCTACCGTTCTGGTGGTGACATCTGACGTTCAATTGTTTGTTGGGTGGGGGCGCATAACGACGCTCTGCCACTGACTGCAATTTATGACATTTTAGGGGAGATGTGATATATTCCCGACATGATGAGACTTATTGAATCGCATACTGTAATAATACTTTAAGTCTTTAATAATACAAATTTGAATTAATTTTACTCCTATGTAAACTAATATTTTTTATAACTAAAAAAATGTAATGTATTAACATAAATAAGCAATAAGTAATTTATATAATAGAATTGAAAAAAATTGTTAGATTGAAATCTAGGTAAAATAAAGTTTAGGTAAAGATTTAAACAAAAAGGTATGGACAATGTTTGAAAATAAGTGGTGAGTAATAGGTGAATTACTAGAAATATTTCAGGAAGTGATATTGATAAAAACTAAATTAAAAAGCAAATTTAGAAAAAGAAGTTTGCTTTTCGCATCGGTACACTAAAGAGTCAATTTCAGTGTGAAGAAAGTGCGTTGTAATTAACCCATACAAAACTATGAGAGAAAATTAAAAACAGGAAAAATGCACACAACTTATTGATAGGTATACTTATCTAGTTTGTCATGGGAAGTAAGCGTTGTCAAAGATTTATTGTCAAAGTCTAACGTCAAAGTCACACTTCATCATTTGATGCTTGTTACTAATTATCCGTTAAGTGTCTTTACGTTATTGCTATAGAGTTAAAATGGATCAAAATAGCGAAAACGATGTTTATACAAATCAAAAAGTTCTTAATTCATTTTTAATACGCACAAAGTGCGACAACATTCTTAGTAGAACTTGCAGAAAGTTTAACTTAAACTATCCACATTTAACTTCAATGACAAACGGTATAATATGTAATTAAATAACATCATAAAGTCAGTATTTACAAAACTTTAGCCCAAAATAGCGAACAATAAAAAACTCATGTAATACGTATGTACATATATAAAATTCTGTGCAAAAAATGTAACGCTTGCTACATTGGCCAAAGCAAGCAATACTTGTACAAACGCATTCAGTATTCCAAAACCGATAAGACTGACACACAAACTCCAGTTTAATCATAAGTTTGATTGTGAAGAACCTAAAATTTTAATTATTGAAGTAGACCAAGAAATAAAAGTAATGATTTACATTAAAAATGAACCAACAGTTAGTAGTTAAGAATAGAAGCAACGGAACAAATTTAAAAACACGAACATACAAAAACAAACAACACGTCTCTCACTAGATTTACATGCATTTAAATTTTTAAGCCAGAGCACAGGACATTGTTCCTGTGTTCTGATGTCATATTTTGAACAGTATCCCGAATAAGATTTTACATGTTATCAGCAGCAATATACAGAATATTGCTTTTCAAATGTCTTTGTACCTAATGCTTCTAATACTTCTACCTCTTTGCAATATACATAGGTAATACATCATATCTGTGCTGCTTAATCCTAGTACATATTTTAGTAGTCTACCGTGATAGATGTAAATCGTTGTCCGTTACAGTGATATACCTTGTCGGCATGGAAGAAAAAAAATTTCTTCTGAAACCACACACTAACCAAACACAATAATTCTGTCATGATATCCTTAGCAAAATGAGATGATTTGATATTTTTTGCTAATAACAATATTTCACGAATCCAAGGACAATCCCAACCACTACAATCACAATAACAAAAAACAAAATTCGTTTTCGTCTGGAAGAAGAAACATTCAAACTATGCGTATTTCAATTATTAATCCAACCTCATGTTTTTGGTGTCGGGAGTATCAACGTTTTATTCAAATAACAAATAGAATGACCATATTTTTCAAAAATTTTTAAATACCTAATATACATAGCAGTTTTGTATTTTTTCTCACTCTACCAATTTTTCGATACTGATACTCACTGTTTTTTAACATTCGCCATAAAGTTGTAATAGACACTCGCATTTTCAAGTCATCTTCAATAAGCTTGTTCCATAATTTTCAGAAGGTAAGAATTTTGGTCAATGTACGTACAATATACATTATAGGAGAGAGTCGGTTAAAACGGGATGGTAAGGTAAAACGGTATACCGCAGTTTTCACAACAATGAGTAGAACCATCAATCTACTGATTACCAAATTAGAATCATATGTTCTATTACTCACTGTTGCAAACCATAATGGTGAAGTTACTGCAAGTCTGTGAGAGAAAACACATGGAACCAAAAAAGTAAGATTATACTATTTTGTTTAATGTTCATTGCATGCAATTTTTTGAGTTTTGATTGGAGAGTAGGTAATGATGAATATAGCATATTAGTATATGTTATTTCTACTTCTACTTTTTGATCTTTAATCAAAGTGTCTTCGCTGTATGTACCAAAAAGACAATCATTTATTGTTAAATGCACTGTTCTGTAAAATAGAAGACGATGCGGTCGGCTAAAACAGGACATTACCCTATATTACCGACGACATTTTTTTATTAATAGGTACAACTTAACAAAAATACACATACAGTTTTCTACTCAGGTATACAAAAATACCACCAAAATAGATATATAAAAGAAAAACCCAAAGGCAAAATATGCACCAAGTTTGAACGATGTATTAGAGGGTAAAGTGAGGTATCTGAAGGCTTCCAAGCAGAAGCTCGTTGTACGACTCCTGAAGCTAAAGTTAAATAAATATGGAAAGGGAGAGCTTAACCGCAGAGAGTCTTTCATTACGCTCGGAACATTTCGCGCGTAATGTTGGCACATTCTTCAATTGTTCGGTTTCGTAACTCAGGTGAACTCAGTCCGTGAACTGGTATTTCAAAAATGATGTTCTTGAAATGTGGATAAACGAAGTAATTTAGGATACCCTAATACTGATGATCTAGGCGGGAACTGAGATTCACAACGTAAACTGATTGGACGAGAAGTGGCATCACCTTGCTGGTAATATTTAGCAGCTCGTCTTCGTGAAGTTGGTTTATAAAGGGTTTTAAGATGTTGTCTTGATACCTTTGGGCATTGATTTTGCCTTCAAAGATTTAGCAACTTTGCCAAATTTAAACCTACCGCTTATCTTCATAATAAGCGAGATCGCAATGGCGCGCATCGAAGATTTTATTTTTATCTGTCAAATATTCAATTGAATATTATGATAAAGCTTTCATCTATAGATATATGGCGTTTTGGAATTAGCTAGCATAAAAGTTATACAGTGAATTACTATGACTATAGTGTTCTCACTAGCAAGTTGTTTTTTCTTTCACTTTTACAATGAACTACATAGATACACTTTTACTGATGAAAGTTTATATTTAAGCTATTCTATTCTATTTACCATACAATGTTGTATAATTTGAAAAGTGAAATTAAAACCTAATTACACTGCTTAATTTTACTAACTATATGTATATGTAGATATATATTAAAGTGGCGATAACAATTTACAGTTTTCCTAAAAACCAAACCTTTTCAGGCGTATAATATAAATTCTATTTCTAGTTATTAAAAAAAAAACATATTATACCTGTACATTCTAATCCGAGTTAAATAATTATAACCCAAAGTAATGTATGTATAATACACCCAAAGTAATGTATGCATAATACTGTAACTACACTATGTGCAACGAGTGTAAATCTGGTTGGTTAATGATACTGCTAAACCAGCAAAGATTTATACCAACTGTTGTTATTGATTTTTTTTATCTATTTACTGGTGACAGATATTACTAATCTGAATAATGAGATGAGAGCAAATTGGGATAAGCTACAGTAGTTAAGACTGCCTAGAACATGCATGGTATAGGATATGTATGTAAATGCAATATTAGTCGATAATATTAAATGTTATTTCTTTCTAGAAAAATATGTTTAAAAATAAAGTATTACTTAATTAATAAATTAGTACTTTTGGAATAAACGGTATTTCTTTCTGCTGGAATTTTACGTCCTTCAAGGAGTTACAAATTAAAGAAAAAATCGCAGATATAACAAATTTGGGGTTACAAGTTACAGTTCTTAATTCACTAAACGATTGAATTATTTTTCTGCAGTTTTAATGGGCGTCTGAATATGAGAAAATAGACAATAATAAGAAATGTGCCAGTGATTGTTACGGTGTATAGTAATAAAATATAAATGTTGTGTATCAGAATTGAATGATTTTACTTGTATTTTATGGTGAATTCAAAATATATACATATGTATTTGAAATAAAAGTAATATATAAAAAATGAAAAGCTATTATTTTATTAAACTTAAATCCAAAATATTTTGTGCAAATTCTTTCCCAGACGCGAGAAAAAAAAAATGATAACGATAATTATAAAATATTCGTCGCGCCACTGTGTTTTATTTAATCTATGTAGCGGAAAGTACGTGTAGCGATGTTTCGAATGTTGTATGCGGACAATTCGGAGGGCTTACACACTGCATGTATGTACTGTACGAAAATTTTTCATTTATGGTGAAATATGTGAAAATGTTCGTCAAACATTTCTTAGGTATAGGCAGTGTTTTCCAAATCTTCGAGTCCTATCTGACACTCGCATAACGGATGTCCTGTTTAGATTACGGGTAGCCATCTTACAAAAGTCGTGGACGTGCAACGGCCCCGTAGGGTTTTGCGTTCTGCGGAAAATCTCCTGGACCTTATTGACAGAAATCCAGGTGTAAATACACGAGAGACAGCACGACAGTTCGGGGAGTCTAAAGTAATTCCATACATTGGATACATTTAAAATAAAAGTTCCTTTATCAATTAGTCTCAATAATATTTTTATACGTAATCATATGTATTGGTGTTATTGACCCTTAGCATTCAAAGCTGTTTAAAATGATTTGATGGTTTGCGTTAGTTAGATTGAGGTAAACATTCTGCTTTCGTAGGCCGCGCATATTAGAATTTATAAGGGGGATTTTAGTTTTGTCATTCGCATTGGAATTGAATTAAAAATTTTTGTATTTGTATTCTACGTAATTGTATCTTGCCATTCTTAATATTTTTTACTTTTATTTCAAAGACATTCTGTATGTACGTAGTTTCTGTGTTATGTATTTGGGGTAGATATAGAATTCTTATTATACTTACAATCATAAATGACAAGAATATTGAACACACATTTATTATAAGCGCACGACACAAAATGCAATATACATAGTTGCAATAGTACATATAAAATAAATTCTTTGTTCCTTGACACACTTCCTGTTGATTCTACAAACTTGTGTAGACTTTTTATTAATTGGATACCTTGATTAGCCGATCTACTCGAATGGGTTGAATCCATTAATTTATTTATACTACTGTTAAATAAACGCTTCACAATGTTCCAACTATTCGCGTTAATAATATATCAGATTTACAGTTTTAAGGTTGGTGTCGATTACGGTGGGCAGATGGAGCATGGTAGGTCTAAACTGAAATGATATCAGAGCTTCGACTGCTCTAGTGGTCATGGACGCGATTCCATTCATTAGTTGTATGTGTTTATAGAGAGAGAGAGAGAGAAAGGGAGAGAGAGGGAGAGAGAGGGGGAGAGAGAGGGAGAGAGAGAGGGAGAAAGAGAGGGACAGAGAGAGGGAGAGAGAGGGAGAGAGACGGAGAGAGAGAGGGAGAGAGAGAGGGAGAGAGAGGCTGCTAAAGGTAATAAGTAGGCTTAGGATAATTATGCACTAAAAAACTTCAAAATATGCATCTAAACATGCACCAAAAATATCAAGAATATGCACTTAAATACGCATTAAAAAAATTAAAGAATAGATAAGTGTAAGATATTATATTTATTTTTCCCTGAAAAAAAAAACGAAAATTAATAATACTATAAAAACTAGTTACAATAACATTTAACGATAACATAGTGCAACAAATTTTCACAAGTAAATTTGAGCCTATTTTCGGCTAGAATATGTTATTTTTTCGACATCGCACGACACTATCGGTGGAAATTAGTTAGTATAGATTAGTAGTCATAGTTTTCACAGACACTGGCACTTAAATATTATTTTTTTTTTATTAAGGATTCTTTTATTTTGCAACACCTCACTTATATTGTTTAGCTGTTGATAGCCGGTATTTTTTGACAGAACTATTTCATTTATTGACAAAACAGATTTTCTGGAACTTCGATAAACGTTTAAGTATGTCCTCTATTATTTCAATGCCGTCTTTTAGACTAACTCCGTAGCTTCTTCTAGTGCAGAGATTGCAGTGGAAATGCACGCCCGATTAGCACGAATAAAAATTAAGTTTTCTCCAATGCCGAATTTTCTCAGAATACCTTGAGCTTCCTCAATACTCCGAGCTTCTTCCGAATCGAATTCATCTCGTAATGATTGATCAGTGTGGAAGTGGAACGTCCTCTGCAATTTCCCGAATCCTCTGGACACAACTTGGTGCTCGTTTTTACAGACGATATCAGCATATTAACATTTGGATATAAAGTACGAATTAATTCAGCCATTTGGTGGAAACCATGTGCTACACAGGTCACATGTATCATGAGTGGATACAAATCCTGTAAGCCCCTCATAGCTTTGCACATATATGTATATGGTGCCGCATCACTACAAACCTGTAGTACTTTTTCATATAACGTCCTAGGTGGTCACAATAAACTCAGAGAATCGTTGGAAAAAGCAGCGACTGTTGAATGATTCATTTTATTCAACACTTTTGAAGTCAGCACATATAATTTACCTCTTTCTTCATTAACTCCTAATATACCAAATATAAAATTTGCAATGCATCTCTGTTCCACATCAGTGGTTTCATCAACGACACCCAAATAAAATGATCTTTTACTCTTTTCCTTAATTTGTTTATTGTTGTGTTACACAAATCGGAAACATAATATTTTCGTCATGTTGCCTCGTCTGGAATGCTTTGTTTCGTATGCTTTTCCATAAAATTGCAAAAACTTCATTCTCTAATTTAGTTAATGGGCTGTCAGCGCAAATAAAGGCCGTACGTAATTTCAACAGAAAATATGCACTGATGCTTTAAAGCACGAAAATATGCACTTATAGAAAAACATATCTAAAATATGCATTTGCATATGCAGATATGTAAATGCATATTTACCCTAAGCCTAGTAATAAGTTTAATATACATACTTCCTTACAAGTGCTTAATTGATTATTATTTACCACTCCGATAAATCAAGTTACAACGCGAAAGTATTCAGTTGGTTGTTAGATATTTTCTGTTTTTTTTGAGTGAGGAAAAATGGCTGATGCTTTCACACAAAGCCGTTATTGACAAGACGAGTCACCGCTGTGTGGAACTTGTACCCACTAAGAACCTCACTTTGTCAAGTGTAGGACCTATCCCGGAACCTGAAGCATTACTTCAGGATAGCACCTCGTAATTAGCCTCGGTTGTCTGTCTCCATTGATTGAGTCTTTCTTTTGTTCTCATTCAGCAACTTCTTGACGAACGTGGCGATCTTTTGCCAGTAGTCGTTTCTTGATGCCATCATATGCACTGCGTTGTCCGGAGTTAGGAAGCCCAATTCTTGTAATGCTGCTCTGTAGTCTCTCCACCTCTCGTACTCGAAGAAAGTCTGGTGAGCGTCGTTTTCTGTAGAGTTATGATATTGGCACGTTGCTTCCTCTACCATACCCATTCATGCCATATATGCGTTGAAATACCCGTGTCCACTGAGAAGCTGAGTGAGATAGTAATCTACCACCGTGGTTTCGATTCAACTACTCCGTAATTTTGCGAATGAGTCTAGTCGGCGCGTCTCGTTTTATCAGCGCTCTTGCCTCACATCGGATCTCGTAGACTATCTTCTTTTTCTGGACTAGCAAGTTTATCGGAGTTACCCCTGCGATCACGAGCAAACGGTTCGGAAACCGTGCGATATGAGCTAGCGATTTTGAAACCTCCCCGTCACTGTACTGCAGCCATTCGCTCCCTGTATTTTTCTTGTCCTAAAGCGTTTGCTGAAATCTCAATTGCATACAGGAAAACGCTTGGAAAGGGTGACGGTCATCAAGAGCCGGCGTTTACTTACCGTCGGTTCTCTTATATTAGCCATAAGTCGGCTCAGCGTCGTTGTTACCTTAGAAGCCTTGTCGGTCGAAATCAGGAACTGTTCACAGACAGTCATCTTGCTGTCGAACAGCAGTTCGAGGCACTTCACTGAGGATTTGGTAGATATGATTTCTATATCTACCATCATCTCAATCTCTCTCAGTATTCTTTTTTTGGTCAATAGAACGACCTCAATCTTTTTTGTTGCCAGGGCCACTCTGTGTTCGTCCATTCATCTGATGACTCTTCTCATCACCTGGATCACAGGATGACTGCGGCTGCTGATATGGAGCTATTATTATTATTACACTGCTCGTGCTGTTATCTTCTTCGTACACGGCCCACCCGCGGTGTGGTATATAAACTTCTTATTGCTATGCTGCGTACGATCCTAAGTAGATAGATAGATAGATAGATAGATGTATTTGAGTTGCCAGCGTCATACAATTAAAAAAAGTATACACTACAAACAACAAATATAGTCAAAAACACAAAACATCAATACAGAACAAAAAACTATATATATACATATGTATATATGTGTTCTATATGTATATATATAAATATATGTACATGTCTGTAATAAAAGATGAATATATAGGTATATATGAAACATAATAAAAGAAAAAGAGTCCTAAGCGAAGAACTCATCCAGTGTGTAGCAGCCCTTAGCAACTAACAAATCTGTTAATCTACGCTTAAATTGTTGAACTGTAATTGCTGATTTTACCTCGATGGGAAGCACGTTGTACAGTTTACAGCCAACATTAAAAAAAGATTTTTCATATCTCGCAGTTCTATACGAGCCCGGGTGCAGAATGTGTTTAAACCGTGTAGGGTACGCATGGAGTAATTCAAACCTTTCAAAAAACCATTTATATTTATAAATGTACGAGCACAATTCTAAAATATACAGGGTGCCCACCTAGTACGCGGAAGTCCAATATATTGGTTCATAAGAGGCATAACTGTTTTTTTTTGTTTTGATGTGTTTAGTTAACTCAAGATCTATAGACTAAATATAATGTCGATTATACAGGATGTTCCATTTCTTCTGGACGGATAGCAACTTTGTTTTTTTTTAATGCAAATCTATATTTTTTATCATTTATTTTGAATCTCCATGGAAAACAAATAGTACTTTATGTATAGTACTCATATGACAAACTTAACGGTTTTCGAGATATTTAGCTTGTTACGTTTTTTTATTCGATTTCCGGTAATCATAATATCGGAAATTTTCTGGTTATGTTAATCAACAGAAAGAATATTTTTCGACCAAATGTTAAGCAACAATGGCTCTTCAGAATGCCATGTCGGAAACTGAGCTACAATATACAGAGTACACAAAAAATCTTGTCAAATTTGAGGACGAAAAACATGAAAAATCTCCGTTAATTCAAATGGAACACCCTGTATATTATTGGTCAGTAAAATGCACAGTTTAATATACTACAACTTTGCTCTAGCTTTCCCTATACCTACGTTTAATAGTTTAAGAGACAAATGCAATACCATGGTAAAAAAGTGCCCCACTTTAAATTTACTCCACTTAAAGAACAAAAAACTCAAAAAAACAAAGAGAAAACTAAAGAAATTGCTCGAAATGTCCACCGTTCTTTTCTATGCATAACATAATCCTATTTTGAAAATTTCTTGTAACATTTCTCAAAATTTGTGGGGTTATTATAGAGAACGCGTTCCTATTTTTTTGAATCAGGTCTTCAATGCTTGTTGGTTCTACTACGTACACCTTATCTTTAATATAACCCCACAAAAAGATATCTAAGCACGTTAAGTCGGGTGATCGTGTGGGCCATGGGAATGTACCGCCCCTGCCTAACCATTTGTTTGGATATCTGGTGTTTAAATGTTGTCTAACCTAAAACAATAATAATTATGAAGAATAAACACTATGTTCATGAACACGATTACCAATAATGTGGAATGCGAAGGAGCACGATGGTGCTCACATTGGTTTCAACACGATGGTGTTGAAACCAATGTCGGTCAATAACATCTGGTGGAATATTTACTGGCAGCATATCTAACTAATTTTGTAAAAAGTTCAAATACACGTCACCAGTGTCCTTCAAAAAAATGTGGTCCAACAATATGTTCTCCACATATTCTAGCCCACATATTCATTTTGAAACGGTGTTCATTATCTATCACCCGTGCTAACCTGGGGTTTTCATGTGCATAATGGTGATAATTGTGTCGGCTGGCTCGGCGTGTATTTGGAAATGATGCTTCATCCGTGAATAAAACATTGGAAAAAAAATTGGATCCTCTTGATTTTTTCACGTGCCCAATTACAAAACTGCAAACGGTTTTGCAATTCCAGGTTTGATAATGATTGGTGGTAGTAGTAGTGGTAAGACAAGATTGACAAGATTTTTTGTGTACTCTGCATATTGTAGCTCAGTTTCTGACATGGCATTCTGAAGAGCCATTGTTGCTTAACATTTGGTCGAAATATATTCTTTCTGTTGATTAGCATAACCAGAGAATTTCCGATATTATGATTACCGGAAATCGAATAAGAAAACGTAACAAGCTAAATATCTCAAAAACCGTTAAGTTTTTCATATGAGTACTATACATAAAGTACCATTTGTTTTTCATGGAGATTCAAAATAAATGATAAAAAATATAGGTTTGCATTTAAAAAATCAAAGTTGCTATCCGTCCAGAAGAAATGGAACATCCTGTATAATCGATATTATATTTAGTCAGTAGATCTTGAGTTAACTAAACACATCGCAATAAAAAACTTCAGTTATGCCTCTTATGAACCAATATATTGGACTTCCGTGTACTAGGTGGGCACCCTGTATATTGAAGGTAAAGTTAGCATTTTCAATTTTTTGAACATATCTCTACACGACTCTCGAAAAGTAATGCCAGACAACACCCTAATAGCACTCTTCTGCAACACAAAAACCCGTTGCCAGTAAATGGTATGGTGTGTTAAACTTGCTCCGGAGGGTATCCAAGATGACGTTCGACCTCACTGAGTGCAGACTGTTCCTTACTTCCAGTGTAACCAGCATCACCAGAGGCCTCGTGTAATGATTTCTCTGTTGAGCAGGTTCGAAGGTGTTCAGTACCTGCGCCATGGCACCCATCGTGGACTGCCCCTTCTTGAAGCCATGTTGCTGTTGAACAAGCCTCTTAAGTTAATACTGCTCTCAAGTCGCGTATTGAGCAGTCGTTCTAGTAGTTTTCGCGTCGTGTCCAGCACACATAGCGGTCTGTACGCCCAAGCTGTAGTTGCATGGCCCCTTCCCTTTGCCTATCAACGTCGTTAAACCTACTATCTCTGGCAAAAATATATTTCTTGTAAAGCATGGGTTGTACATATATGTATGTTCAAAAGCAGGTCAGGACAAACACTTGTCTCGGCGGTGAGTGCTTCCACGGGCATTCCGTCTGGTGCAAGCGTTTTCCCCGTTTTGTAGGGAGTTTGTCGATCTTGACAATTCATCTTTGCTAAATAACGGAATACCATTCAATATCACGTCTTTCACTTGACTGCTTGAAAAATTAGTAATGTAATTTTTGAAAATATGAGCTTAAAATATGTTGTTCCCGATCAGCTAACACAAATTTCTTTAAATAGAAAGAATTCCACATTATCTCGTTGTCAAAAGTGTGAAGTTAAAATAATAAAATAAGCTTTTAAATGTCGAGGAAGATAGAGTTAATCTGTAGGTGCTTATATGGATACCCAATGAGTACTTATTTAATCTCATGCACTGATGTGTGTATATATATATAATGTGTAATAAAAGGACTTGTGGTAGTAATAAATAATGTTACAAAGGGAAGAGAGAAAGTGCTACAAAACTATGGTAACTATGGTCCGTTACACTAGTCTGTATGTACGCTGAATTTTAATTTTCGCCTCAAATAATGGCGTCTCCTACTTCCAAATATTTGAAATTTGGATTTGCCAGTCCACAACTCGATTCCAATTTTCAAAGATTTAGTTCAGTTAGTTTTTGTCATAGGTTAATCTTTTCTGTCTATCTCCATTATGAAATCCTGTACTAGCTAGGTGGATCCTTGTGTTCGATGACTTAAGAAGGACTTAAGAAATGTGAAATCTTAGTACAGTAAAAACACATTTATGTAAGATTTGCTTGAAATTATAGAAATGCGTTGACGGCGAGTGTGTGTTCAGGGATTTAAATACATCTGATATAAAAGAAGTTATATACAAGTAAATCTTAAGTAGCACCAAAAATAACCGTTTCTTCATATTTATCAAGAAAATAGCGGTCGCTATTGTACCACACTCCATTACCAACTTCTGATTTTCGACCTAATAATTGTTTGCTCACCCTTGAACATCGGCATACAATATCGTTTAGCAGTACAGATTATTATGGATAAATTGATATTAGCAGTACTGAATCCAGTAGAGGACGTATTTATGCGTAAATGTATAAAAATACTTTGATACGAAATGGATTTAACTATGTAAGATCGAGAGGAAGTGCTGTAGGAATAACTAGGTATTATAGGAAAGCTTATGATTTATCTAATTTCGTAGGTAAAACTGCATACACAAAGGGGCAAAGAAGTGCTATATAGTTACTATATAAAAAAACTCTAAAAGTGAAAGTATTTCCAAAAAAGACCTTTTTGCTTTTACTGTAGTTTCTGATAGTACAATACATACATTAGCAGTGTTATACCCAGAAGGAACAATTTTTTCAACTGGATTTTTTTCATCAAAATGACTATATTTAAAGCATGCTATGATAAGAATGTCAACTTTCTATCATAGATATTTTTTTCTATCATAGAAAGTAGAGGAACACGAAGAAGACCAACTGATCAACCGGGGCGAACCACAGAGTGTCAAGATAGGCACTTAAGACAACTAGCTCTACGAGACTGTTTTACTACAACGCGTCAAATCGCTAACCAATAATTTGGAGCAAAAGGTAGACTTGTTGCGTAAACTATATCGCGGCATTTGAGTCTTTGGGCTTTTTTAATACCGTCCACGATTAGTGCTTCCTTTGACTGCGGACGACTGTCATCAACGCTTGAACTGGTGTAGAGAACGGCAGCATCGGGAAGCAGTCATAATGTCGTTCATCATCATCGACGAATCGCGATTCTGTCTAGGTATGCGCGATTGTATGTAAGAAGTGTACGCCGGCGTGGAGAGCAACGCAATAGTTGGTTTGCCAGAAAATCATGTACACAGACCTGTTGGAGTAATGGCTTGGAGAGCTAGTGCTTATGGTAGCCGATCACCACTCGAGACAGTATGAGAGCTGCTCGTTATGTTGATGATGTCCTACGAACCACTTGACTACCTTATCCACATAGATGGCCGTCCACACGTCCTTTTTCAGCAAGACAATGCACGTTCCCATATTGCTCGTCAAACTATGGACTTTCACCAAGAAGCCGGCGTTAATGTTTTACCGTGAGCACCCCGTTCCCTGGTTTTAAACCCCAATCGAACATATGTGGCATGCCATGGGCACCATCCTCCACAAACTGTAGCGCAGTTAATCATAAAAAGTTCAAGTTCCTTGGAATGAGGTGCCACAAGCAGATATCAATCATCTCATTTTGTCGATGCCTAGATGTGGACAAGAGTGTACTTAGCTACGGGGTTGCCAAACACATTATTATTTTTTTTTTCGTGTGACTTGTTAATAAAATTTCTTGTAAATGTTATCGTTTCATTTCTGATGTAAAACTATCATATTACCAAAAAATAAAGTCAAATAAATCATTACTTCTGGATGTAACATTTCTAATGTCACTGAGTGTACATGCATACTAACCCAACTGACACAAAACATCTTTGAACAAAAGTATGATAGTGCAGCTATTATAAATGGGCATTTCAATAGCGTTGAAATTAAAAAAGAGAAACAGAACTACAAACATTTAACGATATTTTACCACCAATACTAGTAGCTTCTTTAGGACTGCAGTGTGGGTGATAAGTCAGAAAGTTAAGGATAATTCGACGTGTCAATCACGCCAGAGGCAACCACCTTCTGTCAACGAGTGCAGAGTTGTAGAGATATCTGCACTTTGAGATTAACTACTACGACGCAGTTAAAATTCTTGTAATACAGAGTTCATTAATACCTAATAGTCTTGTAGTTTAGGTTCTTTTTGGCTTCACAAAAACTATTTACAACTAGTGGAAGATACTCGCGCTGTTTTTTCTCTTCTACTCATTATATTATTAAAAAGGGCATTGCTCGTGAGTTTGAAGATATAAGGTTGATTAGACAAACACTTCTACTTTGAATTTTACAAGCGAGAGACAGTTTTAGCACCCCGGCAGTGTAAGAATGTCTAGTTAATTTCACAACCCGTATTACATCGTTGCACTATCTTATAGTTCTTATTGTTATGTTTGCTATGAAATATAACAATTAATTTAGAAATACTTGAAATTTTAGTCAAACTTTTAAGGCGAATTTACTTTTAATCACTATGGAAACTGGTCACAACTATTATAGTAGCCGTGGAAGTAAGGCTTCTTCAAAATGCTATGTACTAAACACCTACTGATTCCAGGAAATTGGCATCGAAATAAGCCAAGGGATTCAGCCTGCATTGGCTGTCAACTACAACTACACCTATTTATCGATTTATTTATTTATTATTTGTACTTACAGAAAAGTATCCAAAATAGCACAACTCATTATATATGATACATATGTATGTAGTTACAAAGACGTGAGAGACAATAATACATATGTAGGATAATATACACCATATACATATAACATAATACATAATTCAACCCATAGTTAGAGTTATTCTCGAGTATAACGAATTTCAAAAAAGAATCAAATGTACAGCAATGCAAACGGGTTATACCTATCTTATTGATTGAAACCACCTTGTGAGTTCAACCATTTAACATAGGATATGACCGACGTTAATGGCCAATCGTACCAAAGTTACATCGTCTAGTGTGTTTAGATTTGAGAGAAGTCTGACTAATGGATTCTTCTGCCCGTAGAACGTTCTGTGGAAGGGTATATAAAATGTGTTGATGTTGCGAAAGTTAAAAGCTGGTACTCTAAAATGAATATTATCAAGGAGCTGCGGACAGTCCATGTTGCTGTGGACCAATTGGTAACCAAATCTCAAGGATAGCAGACGACGTCGAAATTCCAGCGATTCGATACCTAACAGATGAATTCTTTAGTATAATCATATCTGTTTATTCCGACGTTTAATTTATACAAAACAAAGTTGATCGTTTTTCGTTGGACATTTTCTACTCTGGTAATATGAAAGGCATAGTAGGGAGAACAAATTACAATACAGTACTGAAGAATTGATCTGACTAAGGAATCGAAGAGTTTGATTATAGCGAACATCAGTAAAGTCTGCGCAGACACAGTGATGAAGCCACAAAGGCGCTAAGATCGATTATAATAACGTCTAAATGCGGTACGAAAGTAAGTTGGCTGTCGAATACTACCACCAAATCAGGGATTTGGTAAACTTTTTCGAGTGTGGTTCCATTCAGAGTGTAATTAAAGATTAGTGGTGATCGGCCTTTAAAAAAAGTGATGGCGTGGCATTTAGTGAAATTAAGACACATGTTGTTGTTACTGTACCAAGATTGTTAAGATCTGTCTGAAGTGACATACTATCAGTTGAAGATGATCTCTATCTCCTTTTTTAAAAATTAGGAACACGTGCTACTTTCCATTTGTTGGGGAATCAACCAGAATTCAATGAGCATTGGTATAACATTGCCAACGGTAAGGATTCAAAAAATATTCCGATATACCGTCAGGACCAATGTTCAGTTGTTCTCTCATTTGGCAAAGCTTCAAAAAGACGATTTAACGTATGATCAATGTTGCCATCGAATGTAAATGGGGATAGTTTTCGTGAAACATTCTGCCAGTTCTACTAAGAATTTTATTCCATTTTCCGTGCATAAAAAATAAAATAAGAATGTCTTGATTTGTATATCTACACATTTTTTCATTATTGTTAAGTCATTGTAACTCTATGGCAATAATGTAAGGCACTTAACGGATAATTATTATCTCTCAAGCATCAAACAATAAAATGTGACTTTGACGTTAGACTTTGACAATAAAAAATGTTTGCGAACACTTATTTTGCATGGCATACTAGATAAGTATCGATGAGTTACATATGTATTTTTCAATGGAACCTAGTTATCTTCTGAACTATTAATTTTAGGTCCAGAACATGTGGACACATATACATACAAGAAGTTAACTTGGACGCTGAAGACAACTAACTAATAATACTACTATTACGGGAGTTTGAAATAATTAAGTTATGGTTCTTCGAAATTTCGAAAAATTAACGTGCCATAGTAAAGTAACGACACAATGTAGATAGCCGTTCTTGTTGCCAAAACATACTCCAACCTGTTCAAGCATAATATTATGAGTCCTAAATCGTAAAATCGAGTGTTCTCTGATTTTTTGAATAAATGTCTGTTACAGCAATTTTGTTTAGAAAAAATCGAATAAGTGCAAAACGCCCAAGTCAAGTTGAAAAGCGAAGATGTATTCATAAAGCTTAACAAAAGGTCAATCCAAATGTACAGGGTATTCAGCAAGAGCTAGAAATCTTAATTGAAGAGAACACAAGCATATATAATTCTGAATTTTCAAATCTATATTTTGATCAGAAGCCCATGGAATTCTAATGGACATACAGCCATTAGCGCTAAACATACTGTAAAAATCACTGATTATATCCGACATAATTTTAATGTGTCTATTACTTAAGATAACGTGCCATTAATATATAAAACAGAAATCGGAAGAGACTGGATTAGTTAAAATTTTGAAAATATACAAACAACCACAACAGTATAATTTTGGAGTGTTGTATATGAAATCCAATTGTTGCGTTTGTTCAGGCAAAAATATTACACTTCATCTTTTACTTAAAACAATGATGTAATGTATCTACAAGAATAACGGAAGCACGTAGAGATAAAGATATAATGAAATACTTTTTACAATAGAATTTTGAAAGTAGAAGAACGATTGTGCAATATACATGTATCTATGAATTTGATAGTATTAATTCATTATTAATTCATTGCTTTGTGTAGGAATCTTTTTCATAATTATTTACTAAAGCATATCAAGCACAAATTCTCAATACATACATAGGTATGTGTGTATATGAGATACGAGGTTGCAGAAAATATTTTAATTTTAAATGTAAAAAATATTTGCCGACACCTTAAAAATTTAAATACTCCATATTTGTTTGTTTTTGTCTGAGAATGTACGTAAAAGAATGTGTACGAGTATCGATAAGTTCGTTTGAAGTCCTGTTTAAATTTTCAATCCTGTTCAATGTTAATCCAGTGAGTGTAAGCGCGGTGTGCCACCAAAGTCATCCACCGATCGATCGCCAGGCGCGCGTCCAAACAATTACGCCGATTTACACACATTTACAATCAATTACGGCGACACACCAATAGGGTGTCTTCTCCACCTCCACTTCCGCCGCTCTCTTGTGCCCCAGTTTCTAAACCGGTGACGTCGGCAGCAGCCAACCGATCGTTCGAGCTTTCCCGGGAAACAAAAGTATATCCACTCGGATGTTTACTCCTAAGTGTGCGAAAACGTGATTATAAGAGAATCTACATGCTAATATATAGATATCGTTAAAAAATTCCACTATTGCTGATCTGAATTAAAACAACTACTAGTTTATTGTTAATTTTTAATAGTTTTTGTATATTTTTTATTTCATGTGGACCAAAACGTAATGCTTCTTTATATTTTATGACTTGTATTCAACTTTAAAGGAATATAACATAATAGCCTTTCTATTAGACTTGCCACGAATAGTATATTCGGCCGAATACCGAATATTCTGCGGACTTCTTGTAGAAAAATTAGTCTTTCTGAATCATAATTTCCCACTTCAAAATTTTCATTTACGTAATTTAAGTGCATAGACATTTTTTGATCGTTTTATGTAAATTTTTATAATACGGAAGTTGTTGATGTACTTATACTACTTTAATGATTACCAGAAAAATATATTATTATAAAATTAGTATATCTTATTTTCCTAATATTTTTTCCACTTCTAAGTCAATTATAACACTCTAATTCGAATTAAGCTCTTGACTAGGTTTTTTTGCCATGGTTTTTCCTAGTCCTTGAACAGAATTGTTAGAGTTTGACAAAAAATACATTGATAATAAGAATCATTATTCTTGTTGTTGTTGATATCTTGTTGGCTTTGGCTACAGTGGCCATTGAGCCACGTCTTTATATTGATAGAGACTAAAAAAAAAAGACCTATCGTACAGTTCGAGTAGAAAGAGAACCTAATGTTAATAAGACAGCAAAACAGGAAAGGAAGATGAGTAGACAGTTCACGTCACGGGGCCTATCGTGACGACTTTACAAACAGAAAAGAAAAACACCGCGGAATGAAGGATATCTTCAACAAAGGGTAGAACCAAGGAGACAAAGCTAACCTAAACAGCGAAAATGCACGAATAACAAAGCTAAACTAAAGACGGATTTTATTCTTGGCCAAGAATCCAATCAAACCGTCATATATCATCTTATTGTTTAGAGCCAGCAAGTTATTCGTGTTAGTTGGAAACATGATATGTTTAGAAATTTCTCGCAAAAAGCTCGCTCGGGAGAAAGAAAGATCGGAACATTCAAAAAGGATATGGTCGATGTCGGCAATAGATTTATTGTTACATTTGCAGAGAGGGCTATTTAGTATGCCTAAGCGATGCAAGTGTTGTGGACAGCAGTTGTGACCAAATTTTAAACGGGATATGATTGTACTATAATATCTAGGGACTGAGTACCCAAATATATATTTGGGTGGTGAAGGCAAAGTGGGATGGATGCTAGCATATCGAGTGTTTGACTTTTTAAAAAACGATTCTCATTCAAATATCCATTTCAGACGAGAGTCGTACTTCAAAACACGTACAATATTAGAAGATGGTATAGGATCATCTTGAGAGTCAGTAAGTGGTTGTTTCGCGTACGCATCCACTTTTTCCTTGTGCTCGATATTTGCGTGAGCTTTACACCATACAAGTTTTACTTGAAATCCTTTTTGATATACATATAATCTGTATGAGTGCGTAAATTTTACATATGAGAGGATATTTTTTATCAGAATACGTGTGGTGTTTAATACATTCAAGAACGGATCGGGAATCCGATAAAATAGTTATGTTTTTCTTAAGTTCTCTTGCAGCGCAGAATATTAAGGCTTGTAGGATGGCGAAAGCTTCAGCTGTGAAAATGGATGCCAAGCTATTGAGCTGGTATGACTCATAATGTTCCCAGATTGACACGAAGAATGCAGATCTTACTAGTTGGTTTGTCTTTGACCCATCAGTATAAATTTCCACGTAATTATCACACGTTTTCCGCAAAAAATGATTCAGTTGATCATTGTTTCCCCCCTGTGGAACAAAGGTAGGAAAGCACACTTCAGGTTGGAATCTGATGCTACTGGGTCCGTTCTCTACCTGTAGAATTCGGAAGGTACCAATATTTTCCATATGGGATAGATCCCTAAAGGCTGCGGCTAACGGAGGTGAGTTCTTAATTCCCCAAAATCTATTCGTTAAATCA
>SMLS01075351.1:0-46781 GCA_004785975.1 Popillia japonica
TATACATGTATGTATATAGATATAATATTATGCTGAAATGCCAGTATTCTTTAATGGAAAATGTTAATTAAGAAAATAGCTACTTGTATTGCGAAATTGGCTCCGATTACATAATCTTCAGTTTCTTCTTCTTATTCAATGCAGTGATGCCCTATTTGCATTTCTTGAAAGAAAAAGGGAGCATGTAGACGATGTGAGTTAGTAACTTTAATAATATATTCATGCGCATACACATCCACCGCACTCACAGACACACACTCATGTAAATATAATGTCTAAAGCTAAAGACAAAAGAATGAAATAAGCTTGTCCATACGGTGTATAGCGAGCCGGAGGCATTGATAGACGGGACACCGAGTAAACATTATAGCCAGGACTTAGAGTAAGCGGCGCATACCTGCCGTATTAAATGCCACGTGACAGGTTTACTGCGCGGCTGCAAAGGCCCCGTCAAAGTGTCCGCGCTTTAATTATAATATTAACAGGACAAAGCTAAGGATTGTTGAATCGAAGAGACCCCTATCGTCCTAGAATGTCCTTTTTAGATGCAGAGTGCATGTGTATCTCTCGGGGCGCAGCATTTGTGTGCTGGCTGCACATTGACAAGACATAATTTGTATTTTTTCTGCCTACCGCGCGCTTGACTTATGTACCAGTTCGTATGTAGATATCTCCTCTCTAGATGCATCAGTTGATTCACTTTTTCGTTTGTTTTGTCATTCGTTTTCGTCTCCATATTTCTTTTTTTCTCATATCAACATTTACGTCTTATTTTAGTTACGCTTAGGTACTACATATGTATACCTTTTAAGAATTTAGTAAAAACTACACGGAAATCTTTTTTGTAACTACGCAATAAAGTGCAGTACATATAGTACTTACAATTAGTAGGTTTCAGAAATGCATCTTTTATTCGCATTTCTAAGTTTACAACGGATACTTCGCTTGTCTGTATCGTAAAATAAATAACTATAAACGATGTCAGGAACACACAAACAACTTTTACTAATATAAGATTGGGTGTGTGAGTCGTGTAGATGGTCATTATTGGTGCTGTTATTATAATCGAAAAGCTATAAAACTCATTAGTAAGTCTGATAATTGATGAACCAGCGACCGTCTGCGAAGATGGGCGGACCTCCTCCTAGTCAAAGAGGGTTGTGTCTTGTATCTTGATGAGTCTGCGTCAGACTATACAACACAAAGTTGATCTTCAACGTAAAGATAGGGAATGTTAGACATTACTTTTAATAACGGCATAAATGCAGGCAGCTAATATGAGGCATTTTATTTTAAATATTTGAGAACTTAACAATAAATATCGATAGTTTCTGTAGTTTAATCATTTGGTTTACATAATATCAGGAAATTGTACGTATATCAAGTGTAACATTATCAAATCCAACAACTATTATCCTACAAGCTGTTCTATTACATTGTATTTTAAATAATTCTTGTATTATCTTACATTTATATAAAATAATTCTGACAAAATGTAGTAAATGCCGGTAGTGATGCGCCTATGCTGCAAATGAAAAAATAGATTTTCATTTCAAGTCAAAATAGTAAAACATTTTTTTTCCAACAACGTAAACTTGCTGAAAGTTACAGCAGTTGAATAGGTTCCTTGTAATTCCTTATAATGTTCATCAAATAATATTGTAGGTGTGTATGTTTAATAAAAATACTGTTACTTGTTGTTATTGCGGAACTTGTGTGTAAATGTGCTTCCACGACTTTGTTGCGTTGTTTCTCATATAGTAACATAACCGAAGCAGAGTTCGTGCGTTATCTCAAGACCCTGGCCTTTTTGTTGTAATTCGAATTATATACTGTATTATGATTGTGCAGTTGTAGTAGTTAAAAGCTTGGATCTACTTGGAACTACTACGGTCACGAAAGTCGCGAAATACTGTGGAATGTATATAATTATTTCAAGAGGCACCGTACACCAGGTTTACAACAGAAGCTAACAAAAATGTTTTTATTGCATAAGTATGTACATATGTTATCTACGTAGCATTTTGGAAAAAGTTGTGAGAAGCACTGAAACTTCACTTCAATAAGAGTTGAGGAATTGAAAATGAAGCAAATATACGTTTATGGCTCCAAGAACGAGTAGCCACAGAGTTTCTCCAAAATCCTCAGCATGATTTTGCAGAATAAACAATTTGGCGAACAAAATACAATTCTTCCTTTACTAAAAACGAGAAACCTTCAATGAATTTTGTAGGAGATTAAAGATATCGAAGGTATTAATTTTTCTCGCAAAGCCACATCACTCAGAAAATTAGTAAAAAAGTTACGATTCAGATTTCTGTAGTATTATGAAGTACAGATAGATGTATAAACAATAATTTGTGTAGTTGTAAAGAACCCTGTGACAATCGTTCAATTTTTATGAAGGGAGGAGAAATACGAGGACTACGTTGCTCATACATAAAAGCGATAACAAAATATTCGCCATAAAGCCTCTCATACAGGTTTGTAAATACAAATACAGCAAACAAAATATTTTAAGTGGGATCTGTGAACAATCGCTAGGCTAGGCAAACGGGTAAAAATCAGCACTTATTGCATCTCTATAAATAGCATAACTTGACGGCCATAACATATGGAATAGTGGCTCTCAGGCACTTTTTGTAAAAAATGTCAAACTATACAAAAAGGTGTTATAATTTTTTTCAGGTTGCGCTGTTGAGACAGCGTTTACAAAAAAAAGAAAAATATCATGAAAACATTTGTAAGGCCGTTTTTGCGCATGATATTTTATGGCCTTCAAGTTATACTATATACGAAGGACCTCAATTAAAATATTTCGTTTGGTGTATATCAACAATACAATAGTATCGGTCATTCTTTTCGATGAAACAGACATTCATGCTACACATACTACACCACATGAATGGATTAATTCTACACTACCGTTCATAGAAGTTTGGCCAAAACAGAAGTTTTACAAAACTTTTAATTTTGGTTATTTCAAGATTCGTTTTATTGCATGAATTCAAGAAAATCTTAAAATATATGTGTCATATGCACATTTAAAACTGATATAGTGAAAGTATTACGAACAAAAGATGTAATAAAACAATTTAAGAGCTCGAGAATTTAAGTAATTACATTTTCATCGGATTAACCAAATCTATTTAGTATGCATGTTCAATCGCTGTGACTAAGCAGGTAATGGTTTTATTGCATTTTTTCTTCTCTCAGATGCTCCTACCTACCCGGTTTTATCATTTAGATAATCGTACTACGCTTTTAGTTTCTATTTGAATATTATAAGGATAGGTGAATGAAAGTGTCAGAAATGCCTTGTACCTCAATAGGTGTTGCTAAACAATCTAGGATAATAACATTGCACGGAGGAAGTTATAGCTGCAGGCAAATCGGTGAAAAATTAAATTTGGCCACATCTACAGTAAAGCACACCATTCGACGATATTAAGATACAGGCAATTTAGGAGATCGTGGCCATCCACGGCCGTCGAGAATCACTTCCCCAGCAGATCACCGTCAAGTATAATTAATAAGTAAGAGATATCGCCGTACAACGGCACCTGAAATAGAGAGCGAATTCAATTGCGGACGTCGGCATCCCGTTTCAGTATCCACGGTCAAACCCCGTCTGGTGAAAGGTAATTTACAGGGTCGTGTGGCTGCTTCTATACCGTTGTTAAGCCATAGTAACCGAGTGAAAAGACTAAGGTGGGCTCAGGAACACAGGTATTGGATGGTGGAGCAGTGGAAAAAAGTTCAATGGAGTTACGAATCCATATTTAAAGTATTTGGTCATAACCGCTAGTGCATTGTGCCTACAATAATCCAAGGAATAATGCGGAAAGAACACTACCGCGACATACGTATTGGAAAATTATGCCATTTCTTCTGAGCTGCGAGTAATCGGGTACAATTTTACTTTAATGAAGGATAATGATCCGAGACACACAACCCATGAAGTATCTGATGTTAAAAATAATGAAATGGCCACCCTAAAGTGCGGACTTGAACCCTATTGAGCTACTCTGGACTGAGCTTGATAGAAGAGTTCGATTTGTTGGCCCTACATCTAAAGAATAGCTCTGCAATATGCTGCACCAAGAATGGGACAATATTCGAAATGGCACGCTAAGACAATTACTTGAAAGGATGCCGCGAATTACTCTAGCTGTTCTAGGAGCAAAGTGTGGGGCAAAAGTTTAATGATAGTGCATGCTGGTATGTATACAAATATGTATATGAAAATCATACAAGAATGATATACCCATGCATTAATAGGTAGCGGAGAAGTATTTATAGAAAATGGATTATTAATTTTCAAATCTGGACAGAAAAGTGGAGACTACCAAGAAGGAGGTGGATTAATGTATTTAGAGGAGGTGGTCAATGGAGCAATTAATACCAAATCTACCTCCAAAATCTCTTGCTATGATGGATAACGCCAGTTACCATAATGTTGCAGCTGTAACACATCCAAATACAAATAGTAAAAATGGCAGAATGATAACTTTGCTAACTTGGTTGGAATTAAAATAAGGTGTATTGAGAAAGAGTGTATACAAAATAATACATACTGCGATAAATTCATAATAATGGTAGCTTATAATTCTTCAGATGAAGATTTCAATTTCTCAGATGACGAAGATATCTCACAATACATATACATATATAATGTATTTATTGGTAGTAAGGAACAATGAGACGCATAAGGTTTCCAATGTTTGAGCAATTAAAGTCAATATTAAGTAAGCAACCGCATATAGTTGATGATGACCTACTGATAATTTTCATACCTCACTTCCCCAGTCACTATTACTATTAATTTTGGTACCATCAACTTAGATGAAGAAGCAAACCAGTGCATCTCAATTTTGCAACCTACAACGAAAATGGACCCAATTTCATTAAAATATTTAAGATTCAGTAATACTGCTTAGCATAGTAGTTAAAGCTTCTTAACCTTTATATTTCATAGCTTTAATTCGATTAAATATTTAAATTCCACGGCATCGGTAATATTAACTTCGACGTTTACGGTTATATGCCGTATATATTCCACAACAGTATATATATCGGCGTATGAATTCCGAATTCGATACACGGATGAGGTTTAGAAAAACCAGTTGCATTCTCTCGGGTATTTAGTGAACGTTATTATCCAATATCTGTCTATAAATGTAAATTTACAAACTTAATAATACGTCCGGGCGACCTACCCGCTTAAATTCGATGCCCGTACTATACATACGTAGCTCGTGTATTCTACCAAGGTCCCGGCAACCATAGAGCTACACATTCTAATACACCGTCGAAATCGTCTCATAAATTGTCCACGAAAAAAGGCACAAATGATAAAAGGTATTAAATTTTATACACACTCACACATATCAAGATACACACACCGAAAATCTCTCGTAGAGGTTTAAGCACGGTCGCTCACGCATGGATTTACGCGTGATATATGCTAATACAGCTGCTATAGGTTGTTGCTTCTGCTGGCCGCGTTCACGGGTCACGTTGATGAGGACCTGTTTGCCTTCTTTCTCCTTCTTAGCCGTCGTCTCCTTCTTCTCCTTCTTCTTCTTACGATATAACAATAAGAAAGACAACTGTCACGTCACCACGAATTTATTGATGCCGGTGTTTATATTAACGAAAATGATATCGCCCAGAAGAACGTACGTTTAATTAACTTTAAAAGCTTCTGTGCTGTCCCCTTCTTATCACTTCGCGGTGGACGATAAGTGTAAAGAAGTCGTCACATAACAGAATTATGGTTACAATAAAAATGCGGGTAAAATGTTTATTGACTCTTGCCTTCCGTAACACATCGGCTATTCCCTTACCCCACATATGTTATCCCTATGCTATAGACTTTGGCTCATCTAAAGATATTTTTTTTATATACACACTACATATTTAAATTCGAAAACTTTGCACACAATGTTCTTATAATAAATACCAAATTTCATTTAGGTACGGAGACATTGATCCTGTTTAGCGTTAAAGTAGCCTAGCCATTATCTTTGCTCCTTTCAGCTTTGTTCAGAAACTTTTGAACACAAATTAATTGACTAATGATTCTACCTCTTTTCAGGATCATCTAGAATCTTTAGATATGTCTAGTAAAATCTCTGTCTTTTAAACTTGACGGTAGTCTTGGGCAATCGGTGCTAGGAACGATAGTTATTTTGATTGACATCTCCATTGAAGCAGCTGAGCAGGTATTTCCCACTTCAGGCGTTCTCCCTCCATTGAGGCGCTTGAGAAACACCTGACCAACTGCTTCAATGGAGATGGGCAGTTGGGCAGAAGTGCATCGCTTCTGTGATTCCCAGACAAACATATGTTTGCAGTTTTTGCAACATAATTTACGCCATATTGTCGACATACAGCATATTAGAACAGCGTAGAGGACGTATTATCATTTACTATAATATCCATTACAGGATCTTTCGATTTGGACAGAAGGTTGTCCAAAAGAAGTTATGACCTTTTTGAAAACTCGGTCTAAGTGACTGTTACAGTTTAGCTTTTGGTTAAAGATTACTAATAATATTTGGTTTTGGTGGTGTACATAAGAAGTACACTTTAGTAAATGGAACAAATATTGCTTTGTTGGGTTGATACACCTTCTTCCATGTATACAAGTTAATTAAGAACAATTTGCATTAGATTAATGGACGGCAACCGCTAACAAATACAAGGTTCGTAAGACTTAGTACCTACCTGATAGCCAACAAACGGTCAAAAATAAACTTTTTGTAAATTTAAGATTTATACATAAACAAATCCGTCAGAGAATGGGAAGGTTTTGTGGTTACACATACGTTATATTAAGGCACCTACTTTTAAATCTATAAAATATGTCATTTGCAAACACCAATAAGATTCAGCAATTCCAGTGAGAGATACCACTTTAATTGGAGAATAATCCATTAGGTACATACTACAGATAGAAAAACTTTTTTTTACTGAACTCTATTGAGACTGCAATTCACACAACTGGACTGGAACGGTAATATTAGTTTATACACTTCTGTCCGCAAAAAAACATTAGAATTTGTTTTTTTTTTTCTGCTGTTACACAATGAAATAGGACATTCTGCAATATTCACTCTAGTATGAATGTCTGTATATAAAGAAATACATTAATATTTTAGCTCCTATACAGAATTTTCCTTCACCAAATGTGGAACACCGATATAAAATGTAGATCGGTTGCACGTGATGTGTCTACGACACGATATATATTATTCGAAAATCTATATCATCAGTTAATACTGGAATAATAGATGTAATAGTAATACACCTCTGCGCTATCCCAATGACCCACTCTTTCTTCTTTTTGTTGTTCATCTTTCGTTCCAATGTTTCAAGCTGCGGTCGGCTGTGCGTCTCATCTATGGAATTCTACACCACAGGGTGCATTTACCAACATTTCCCAGGGTGATGCGATGAATAGGAACTAGATTGATACAATTAACAATAACATTTGGATTGTCGACACCTCGCGGTCAATCTCATAACGGAGAACCCGTTACGTGCTTCGTAAAATAAATTTAATTATTTTTATCTCTGTGCGTAGGTACGAACGTACAAGCTGGTGGTGGAATATACAATGTAACTTGTAGTATATAATTGTCAGAGCAGTATGTATGGGTTTCATTCTAGTACATTTTTTGCTAAATTAAAAGAGATTTTTAACTTGCACACATCAGTTGTTTTTCAGAGAAATATTCTGTGCTGGTGAACACGTCGTAATTTTGCATATTTTTTAAGGTAATCACGAATCTAAATGGCATGGAAACGTTGATAAATGTAAGTAATTAGCGGTATTGAAGCGTTAACGACTGCTTCTCCTTCTCATTATGTCGCCTTGACCGTCACATATAAAATATTCTGGAATAACATTCCACGATTTGTATTATACCATTCGTATTTTACATAAGTCGTGTATGCAGCTCTCAGTAACAAAGCAGATAAGCCGTGAACTGCAATTCTCCGACAATAATAATTATATTGTACATCACACTATAGCTTAAGTACGCCGCGAGAAGGGATTGTGTCGATACTTATCTCATGTTGTTCGCATGAAACGTACTGGACTAATTGAGTTAGGACGTATGGCATATCGTGTGATACCGAGAATATGGGATTTGGCGAGCAATCGTTGCTAATTTTGCGTACGTTGCACAACTTTTCTAAGGTAATGTACCATAGAGACGTCAATTACTAGAAATATGAACTGTGTATACTAAGATAAGAAAAGATAATCTTGAGATTATTAATGGTGTATTACACAATTTAATATAGAAACGACTTTGATCTTTGAATTATACATTAAGAATAAGAAATATCTGTAGACGTCCTTTCATGCAGCATCTTACGATTCAAAGCTCTCAGTTTCCAAGCATTACTTGTGCAATTTAAAATTGAAGTCGTTAAGTCAGTCAAGCAATAGTAATTTGCAATTAGTACCAAATCAATATGCAATACTGTTCTAAAGAAAAGCTGTACATTTACGAAAGAAATGTACCATAAATATTCAATTCTGCCAATTAAATGGAATACTATCGTAATATTATTGGATTATCCGCCGATTTCCAACTGCTCCGGTTTACGGAGGAGGTATGTACGTACACTCATGGAAAGTAAAGATTGGACACTTTCAATACGTTGTTATATGGAAACTGTCCAATCTTTACTTTCCATGAGTGTACCTGTCTTCCTAGACTATGCGCTTGCCTTCGACTTGGTATGGTATGCCGGTTTACTGTTTAACCTCCTCAGTCCCGGTACACTTTCAGAAAGTTTTCGACATTCAAGTTAATAAGCCCTCTATCACCTTGATAGGATCTTAAATAAACTATGTGTCGAAGTTTCAAAGCATAAATTTTTTATTTTACAAAAAAAACAGCGTGTAACAAATATGCTACTTCAGGCCTTCATCTTTAAGTATGAAAATTGCAACAACTTGCAACTAACATGAATTGCTTACACCCTGGAAAACGACATCTGGATCGACATTCTTGGCTAGAAGATGGGTGCTCTAGCAAATGCGAACAATTTTCTCTAATTTTATTTTTAGAAGGCAGGAATTGCGGCAAACGTCGTTTTTGCTTGGAAGAAAGGATTTCTTCATCATCGCCATCATCTTTGTAACTTTCGTCGGGCTTTGTAATCATAATATGATAAAATTTGCTTTTTAGCAAATCCATAGCGCTTTGCCACCAATATATATTACAACCACCATATTATTGTTGTAGAATCTGACCAAAGCAGGACTTTTAATGTAGATGTAACATTTATTTGGTTTTTACCACCTTTGGCAATCATCTAACCGAGTAGTACCTATCTCTGTGGATGCTAAATGTAGTAATATAGTTAGTCTATTTCCCAAAACATATTGATCGTGACTGCCTCTGCCTTCCTTTCTCATTTTACTATCTGAGTGAAAACTGATAGCTTTGGGTATTCTGTTCAGCTTTATCGTACCAGTTCCGACGAAGTAAGAATTTTAAAAGTGGTATTGACGTAAAGTATCGAGCAATGATGATGCTAGAGTCCTCTGTAGATGTTAATTTACACTCAACCACCTATGCCCAACTTATTGGAAACTGTATGATCTGTTTCAAAGTTAGAATCTTTTCCCGCATACATACAGAAATCTAAAGGAATTCCTTCAATGGACGTCATCACAAAATTCTTCAGGCCAACAGGTGTAGGTTTTCCTTTGACGTATTGTCTCATTGCAACATGACTTTGAAATGGTATCATCTGTTCATCAATTGGCACATTTTTTGATCTCACAATGTTTAAACATGGTTCCCGTATCATTCTTAGCATTGGTCTTATTTTCCAAAACTTATCAGTCTTCTCATTCTCACTAACTTCATTTTCGTTTACAAGTTTGAGTCGAACTCGCAATTTGAAAAACCGATACCTGGTCATGTTATCCATTATAAAAGAATACGTTGTTTTGTTTGCCCAACATATGCGCAGCTTAGGAAAGCTTAAAGGACTTGCTACAATACTAACACCCCAAAATTAATTTCCTTCTTACCAACGTGTAAATATTTACCAGTTGTAGCCTCTTCTTTTATATTCATATACTGTGCCATACTTACAAAAAAGTCTTCACCCAAATACCTAGAAAAGTAGACCATAGGTTCTTCTAATTCCCCAACTTCGATGCTATCTGAATTCATATACTTGGCACCTGGATATATGTACATAGTTCCGCTAACAGTATATTATCGTCATCTTCAGGAATATTTTCATAGAACATCTTGGAGAGTGGGATCCGGACAGGTCTCCGCCTCGTGTTGCCATCAAACAAATTCTCGAGAACGCCCAGACACCCCTTTACCCTGAAGAAGCAGTGGCAAAACGTCGAGTTCCTTAATGTGTATCTTGTGCATTTTTGTATTGTACATGTTTTGCAAACCATGACATTATGACACTTTTGATATGTAAAGAATGTTGTTGTGTGTTGCATTTTAAAAGAAATTATTTATTTATTAATATACGTACATAATTTCCATTTAATTGACTCACAACTGATTACAACTATGCAGACTACTCCATTTAAAAAAGATACATTCGGTATTTATTTAATGATACCGTACCAATATTTGTACTTTTAGATGTTTCTAAAATGGAATAAATTAGGTTTACATACATATAATATATTCAGTTTATATACATATTGAACGTGTATGCGGGTTCCTTAAATCTACTTCAAACTCTCAAAATAAGCTGTTCTAAATAAAATTTAAAGAGTGCTAATAAAATTAACATATTAATTATTTAATGTTGGTTGGTTTTTTGGTGATATGCGTAATATAATGGGATGTAGGTATGTTGACATCCCCAGGCAGTAATTTTTATGAAATAGTATTTACAGTGCCTAAACATTTTGCAAGGCAAAGTCTGAGCAAGTCATACATATATTGTAAAATTTAGTTCAAACAGAAATTCTACTATAATCACAACAACGAGAATATCTACAAATATACAAGTTACTAACACAAACAAAAACATGCTCTTATACGAATGAACTTCGTATAGTATTGTAGAAAATTTACATAAAAGGCAATTAAAAAATTCCGAAATGCTGTCAACTTCTGAATGAGCCGATGAATATTTTATTTCCTAATATTATTTATATTAATTGTACATTACGTGTCTTTCGTTTTAATGTTATGCGTGGTTTTTATTGACATATACAAAATTGGAATGGAAGAAAGATAATAAGTTTTTTGTTGAGTTTCTGATTGCTTCCGCAGACAAAACATTGAAAGTGAACGTCATCGAAGCGAAAGTGATTTCGTGTAATATTAATTGGAAATTCGAAACCAAAATTATACCTTCGTATTTGTTTAGGTATTAATTGAATTTGATGAATGAATGAAAAGCAATTCCTAAAATATTGGTTAGATTATATTAGGCAATATACAGTAATATAATGATTTTCTGTGTTAACTGAAGCGGCACTTTACTATTACTTTTGAATTAGTTGCAGTATATTCTTTCTCATTTTTAAACTATAATTGTTTTCTCTTTCTCCAAGTACTGCATATAACACGGTAGTTATTTCAGTTACTTGACTTTAACGGGGTCTCCTCACAAAAACTTAGTTATTTCTTTACCAATTCGTTTCTAGTGGATATTTATTGTGTTTTTCTTGCTACTTAGGTTGCATCTTTGAAATATGGCGCCCATCACTCGAATAGGAACACATTTATGTATTTTGTTTAATTGTTACCAATCTATAATTCATGAAACATTCGCAGAAGCTTTTCCTTGGAGGTTCTGTCAATACATTACAGTACATATGGCACAAAAAGTAGTAGTACTACGGTCATTCACGTGATTTTATACTGCAAAGAGAATAATGTCCTAAAATTACGTAAAAAATTTCTACTAGCACTTGCTGACAACAAATAAATACAAGTAATCCATGTATAGACGTGTACATACACATACATCGTCTTTGAAAGGTAGATGTTAACATGATTCCAGTTGACCGTTGTCTCTGCGTTGTGTTCGACTGGCCTTCCGCTTCGCTCCGGGCACAGTTTGGCTTTATACCATACTGTCGCTATGTATGTATCGAAAGAGAGAGACTAATGTGATCGGTTCTCGATTGAAACTAGTTTATAGAATAAAATAGTAAAACTACTTACTTGAAACAACAATTGCGATCGAAGACCGCGTCCGACGTCGCCAACTTGAAATGAGTTATACGTGAATAAATATCTGTAGGACGAGTTATTGGCTAGCACAGTACTCAACAAAAAACAAAGCAATAAGAGCATTAAAACGGCGGCAGGAATATTAATTAGTTATTGACTTTTAGAATTACGTACATGTTGGTCTCAAGTCCTCTTACGTTAATAGATAAGTGCAATGCAATCTATTTACTTGTAAGAACGTATCAATAATGTATATACATTATATACAAAATCTACATTCAAATGGAAAATTTTCTAGTTTACTATTTTTATTCAGTATGAATGTATGTATGTAAAAAAATCTAATAAAAGTGACGACATAATAACAGAGCAAAATACGGTGCTAATGAAATATGTTCAGACAGAGCTTAAAGGACTAAATCAATTTGCACTTTGTAAAACTGATTAACATTATTTTATGGATAATGACGCAAAAAGGGGATAGTTTCATAAGTTGCACTTTCTATCTTATTAAAATAAGATTTACTACCAGAGCAATAATATGTCCATTACGCTAAAGATTACAACTAACATACATGGCCGTGCCCGTGGAAAGTTTGTTGCTGATCTGGCTCTACTCCCGTTTATCTACTAACAAAAAGCAATAAATTGGAGAAAATAGAATTAAACAAGCTAGTTATAAGGCGACAAAATGGGGTTTATAATGTCCCTTCTTACTTAAATATTGTTTTAAGAACCATGAAAATGCACTTTACTTGAAATACTAACACGTATGGACATAGATATCAATCAAATGCTTTAGGTAGGTATTAATAAGCAATCACCCAGAAATTATGCGACAGTATAATACAAAAGTCGAGGCAATAACGCAATCTGTACAGTAACTTTTAATTTTAATATATAATTACTTATTTTCATATTAGAATTGATCACAATATCGCTTCCTAACAGAAAATGATTTTTAATAGGTGCGTTATCATACTTTTCGAGCGCCCTGTACATTTATCACTGACCATCACATTTACAAGATAATGCAAAAAACGTAGAATGCGAAAAATCAAGTAAATAAACAAGAGTGATGTTTCCTTAATTGTATCGCATTTTAAGTAAGCATCGGCGCGGTTCGACGGTGATTTCACTTTTTTTATACTGTTGTTGCTGTCGAAGGCTCTGTGGAAGGACGGAGGGACGGACTCAACGGACGAATGAACGAAACGTCGTCCTTGACTGGAGGACTCTTACAACTCTCAACGGCGGTGAGACGTTATTATTTGGATTTTATTAAGTATTTTAAATGCGATTTACGCTAATGGAAAATGCACATCAAACACATAAAAACGGGCGTAATTTATTTTAGAGTCGTATAAAATATTTAAATAGTGCACCAACGGCTCTTTCTCACTCCGCCTTAGCATCATGTGTAAATCGAGACATCGTTAAAGTAGGAGGGGATTTGATCAGTTAAATAGAATGAAGTTCGTCGTACACAGTTTAAATAGAATGAGTCTACCTGCATTGCATTACAACCCAAACTAAACTTTTAGACTCACAGTTTTGGTTTCCAGCGCTAATATTCTGAAACAATGTCACAACTTCTAAACTCATAAATTTGTTTATATATCAATCCTACTAACTAAATACCTGGTCTTCTCAAAACGAAAAAAGAGAAATCGATATCTGAAAAAAGAGTACCACATTACTTCACTGAAGATATGGAAATACTTTTGTATTACTCACATGTTGGTATAGAATCATGGCTATTTTCCATTCTAAGCTACATTTTCGAATTTGTTTTTTAAGACTAACAAACAAAATGAAGCAGCTTTCCATGACTGAGCTATATGTATTAGAGATAAATATGGTTAAAATATTGAAATCTAGTACATACTGAGTTATTGTGTACTTTTCAAAATTCACAGCATCAGAAAGGCCCCAAAGATATATTAGAATCCTTCAGCAACATATATACATATGTATATGCCAATACTACGATATCACGGAATTGTTTTGTCAACCTGGATACTCAGAGAGAGTACCTATATCCAATCCTTTGAATAAGTAATGGATGAATTCTAGTGAAGGGTATACACTCCTACTACCTATATCCTAAGGTGAAAATAATTTCTCATTTCCACATCAAATCTTACCGCCAGATCAAGTCAAATTCTGGCCGTCAACGATGATAGATGAGTGTCTTCCTTCTTGATAATGTAAGAATTAGGATGTTCGCTACATCAATGTTGCAAGATAAGCGTTACAAATAAAGTCAGAGTATCCATTCGGTTTCAATCGTTTAAGACATAGAATCTCTTCTGACGGTTACAACAAAACGACATTAAAATATAGTTATTACATTTTTAACTCAATCTAGGCTAATCCTAATTGAAACTAATTTCCAGAACTCCATGATGATGGACAAGTCGAAATCCTATGTAATAACCAAGCTGCCCTAAAGCCCTAAAGAATGCTGTCAATCTCATTTTTTTCGAGATGATAGCAAGATGATAAAGAAAGCTAAAGCAGCTGGCATAACATTAATGTTATTAGTTGTGTTATTATTGTTATTATTATATTTTGTATGATTATACATTGACTATGTTGATACCATTTTAGTTTGGTCATAACAAATAAAATGAATATGAATATGTCAAAATAAGTACCAAGCCACTCTGAGATCAGACGTAAAAAATAGTTGACATGTTAGCAGATGCCAGCGAACCATTCACTGGTCCAGAATCGCTATATTAAAGTTGCTATGACTTTTAAGGAATTTATCAGTTTTCGACTCATTAGGCATCGTTCCTGCTAGAATGCATTTAGAGGTACACTGAAACACTGTAAAATCCTCGGAACTCATACATATAATGGAGAAAGGATTCCGCTAGTCAAGAGGTTGAGATTGCTTACAGGAAGATTAACTGGTCGTTATGCACTGAATCAACATATGCATCACTTAGACTTAATTCCGCAGCGGACCGAGAGAGAGAGGGAAAGAAGAAGTTATTTTAGAGTAGAACAACTAGACGAACTTAACTAAGGAAACCAACCAACGACCTGCCTGTAGACCTTACTGTTTAAATGCAATCAGGTCAAAAATGCTAAACTGTCATGGAGTTACAATGAGCCTTTAGAAAGCACCCATGAATTTCATGAAGCAATCTGGAACTAAAATAAAATTTTATTACATGTGGTAAATGCTCTGTAATAGTGTAAAATTAAAATGCTGAATTCATCATTTTATTACGTTTTCTCATTGTACAAAGAGGTCAAAAAAGAACCATAATGCTGCAACATAAAGTTTATACCTTCAAATAACGGTAATAAAATAAGATCAATGTATCAGGCACGTTCAATTTTTATCAAGTAGGGGGCTTAAAGACTGCAATATCATTACACCCGATTATTTTCTTTGCCATTACCTGCATATGTATAATTTCAGAAGAAGATTTGAAATGAAACCGGTGGAATTACCAAAGAAATGGAAATATGCCTTACTAATTTATCCGATACCCATTCACCTTATAGTTGCATGTCTGTTTGCAACAAATACTGTCGTTCTGATGCCCTACCACGTGATAGTGTTAATGTCCGTTACGATCGGTGTGTTCTCTATATAATACAGCCCGCTAGCCCTGGATTTACAGAAGATCGAATACGAAGCGTAAAACGTGAATGACTGAAAACTAAGTTCATGTTACCTAATTAGAAGCGGTGGTTACTTTGTGGTGGTATGTGTAATGGATATCCTTGTTATAAGTACTAATGCAAGAAAATCCATAATCGTCACCTATGCGACCGAAAAGATTGCTACCGCTAATAGTGACAGTTTATTTCTTAATTAGTATCGATCGTGTCGATATTTCTTTAAACACTTTATATTTACAGCTAATATGACTGGGACTAGGAATCTCTTAACCGTTGAGCGATAAACCTTACGTGAAAATCCGAGTAGATAACGACATCACTCGAAGCACTTTCACAGAAATTACAGTGGTATCTCTCTATTTCTGTATTTACTTACACAGTTGGCAAGTAATATATAAAATTGACTTTTGCTTTTAGTTGAGTTAATTTACAGGATGAAATAAATGAAGACGTGGACACATACATAATTGCTCAACGATAACTGTAAGTACTACTATCATTAAATTTGGTTTTTACTACATACACATTGAGAGCATTTCAAATATGTTCCATCTAGTACTCCTGATCTTGAACCATTATAACTTAGATGTTAAACAATAGTTTAGTAGAAGGATTTAATGCGTATTATTGAAAATTTATTTCAATAGTAATGTTTCTATGATATAATTTTAACCTAGGCATCTGAGGTTAAAATGTATGTTATATTGGTATGTAATCACAGATTTTTCGTTGTCTTCGCGGTTGTCGACCCCAAATTATCCCGAGTGCGTTCTCCTCTAACTTGGAGGTGCAATACAGAAAAATCAATGTAGTTTACTGTCATTAATGGAAGAGTGCGGCAAAGTCTCAGAGTTCTCCTCACAGTAGAACAGGGGCAGCCATTTCAGCTCTTATTTATACTTCGTGGCCAGGATACGCTAAATTCTATACAGATGGCTCAGTGGGTGAGAACCAGTATTCGGCGGCTTTTGGCGTATTTTGTGAGAATCCAAGACTAGAAATTTCAGGGGCGCTGCCTCCCGAGGCCATCATATTGACAGCACAGTTGGTTGCAATGTTCGTCGCAATAAGGAAGATGAGGTACCGGATATGTCAAGTGCATATGTCATTCTATCGGATTCGTTAGGCGCCCTGCGAGCTATAGAGAATTGTCACCGTAGGTCATGTCGCAATAAACTAATTTGGGAAATTAAAGAGCATATTATCTCGTTGGATAACCAGAACAAGAAGATTGTATTGGTATGGGTTCCTGGGCACACCGGTGTTCTAGGGAATGAAAAGGCGGACTGGCTGGCAAAGCGGGACAGAGCATTAAGGTGCAGCAACATTCGCCTTGATGCAACAAACTTTTATCACCTATTCATAAAACAACGGTTTAAGGATTGGCAGAGATGGTGGGAAAAAACGTCAAGATATAAAGGATCAAGATACCATCAGATTCAGAACTCGGTTGGACTGGTTCCTTGGTTTAGTGATTTGCCATAGATTTCACGTGAGTTCATCGTAACTTTCAACAGAATTAGATTGGGGCATTGCTGGTCAGAGACGCATTTATTTCGGATTGGGGTAATTTCATCGCCCTTTGTTCTTGTGAAGATGTAGGTGACATCGAACAGAGATTTTTCAGTTGCTCAAATTATAAGGTAGCAATTGACATCCTCGTCAAAGAATTGGTAGCGGCCGGTTTCAATACCCCTTTCAAGTCTTCTTATCTAATGGCACTGAACTCGCGCAAGATCTACTTACTTCTTTTCAACTTTATAAAGAAGAATGATATCAAGATTTGAGGAATTCGCTCATACCTTTCTATATTATTTGTTATTCTATTAATGCATGACTTTCTATTTAATATAGAATTATTTGCAATTATTAACTTCTAATTTCATGCCTGCTTGTACTCAAATTTATATCATGCATGGTTTCTGCTTGACACATGGAGGAGGATTGAAGGACATGCGTCATTCCAGCTTTTGTATTTCTAGAAAGCAGTAATTAATTTTAATCTTCACTTCTTATAAAGCAGTATCTGGTTTCAGAGAAGTTCTTGATCTCGCAGGAACAAAAACCAAGTATTCCCCTTTTAAGAAGAAGAAGAAGAATCACAGATTTGCACATAAAGAAAAGGTGGCATGAACTTCTACTATAAGCTGAAAGACATGGATTTGTACTTCATTATAATAGCATTGTAACAGCAAAGCACACTTTACCTCACACGTCATAGATTTCCACTTTATTATTAGATCCTCTAAGTGTTGGGTTACTGAGCTGATTTCTTTGAAACTAAATTCAAGCTACTTCATATTTTCACTTTTCTATCGTTACTTATGGGACTGTAGTAGTCAGAAAGGAGAATTATCAGCCCTAATTACTTAATCAAACAGATCTAACATCATATCTAGTGGGCAATTAATAATTACCAATCTCACAATATTAGTTTACATAGAACTAAGAATGTTTTTAATTGAAACAGAAATAAATCTGCTTAAAAGTAAACACCAGAAATTCCTCTGCACAGCACATTTCTAACACCTACTCTCGAGACTTCCATCATCACCTTTATTTGACTTACACAGTAGCGGCAAACGCTACCTGCCTAATTACATTATGTTTGCATGGCTTACTAAAGAGAACTCGTTCCCGGGCAAATTCCTCGAATAGATTCTCCATAAAAACGACGTATGTGGGGAATATTAAAAAGTGTACTAAACATCACGGCGTATCTAAGGCTAGTTATGGGTTCCTTTTCGCGTTTTAATTGAGTTATTTTTTTATAGCTGCACGAACCATCGTTCTTGTTCTGCTCTCTCTGGCGAATTGCATTAAAAATCTTGTACTTTATGTGGCGAGAAAATTAAATTCAGAAGGTCACGTATTGGAATTTAATTACACATTAAAGGAGAATTCATTTGTTCGTTTTTCTTGACTGGTGTTCATAGTTGGTAAGTATACGGCGTTGTCTTCTATAAAAACTACAGAAGCTTTCAAAGATTTAGGAACTACAGCGGTCGCCATTCAACACAAGCGTACAATAAATTTAGCATGTTAATCTAAATATAGTGTAATTAGAATCTTAAAACATATGTATATGTAGAACAATCTGAAACTTTGTTAAACATTATAGATTCACACAAGTTTGGAATGCATACTATGCTATGGAATAATAGTGAATATAAATCCAAACTGGGATGGACAGGTTGGTGAAATGATTGGTAACCTTGAAACGATAGAAAAGAAACCTTACAACAACAACATACAAAAATTTTATAACGAGGAGTAAACACGAGAATGAACGCAATAATAGTCGTTCTAGCAAATAGGAGTACATAATTTGGGATGAAAATAAATATCAGAAAACTAGTTATGCGCTAGGACCACAAGCAACTAATCAACGAATTATCAAACGCCAACCAAAAATTTTCTTTTGTAGGATTGGTGTCTACGGTTAGGATACAGGTAAGTTTGTCTGTAATTAGAAGAAGGTTGTACAAAAGTATAATGGCTAGAGCTTTAAAGAGTAATTTTTTATTACTTTTATTTACTTTTATTACTTACATACCTTACAAATTTATATTTTCAAAATATTTTAGCTAGGTACATATTTTGTATTAAACAGACTAAAGTATTTCTTTTCAGCATTTGCGATACATTATATATTTTTAGTTTAAACAAGTAAACCAACACCCAATTAATCATTTAATTTCAACATATTAGACATTCTTCATATGAAAATTATAATTTGTTTGACTTCTTAACGCTTGTTGGCCACAACAAGAGTGTGTAAAGAAATGTTCATTGCGCATAAAAATATGCCGTCGTAAAACCATGTTATGGTTAAATACCGAAAAATTAGTGTTTTATATGTATGGTATACATTAATGAAATACAGTATTGCAATAAATATGATAGGTTAGACACATTATGAACTGCTTTAGTTGCTCCTATTTCCCAGTTAGATGAATGCTTATGCAAATTTAATATAAATATTTATCCATTTATTTATCTTGCTAGCTCTCTACAGTCAATCCATATAATTTGCATGAATTGGCATATTAATTTTCCGGTTTTCGCAGTGTAGTTTATGTAAAATTTACATTATTTCAAATGATAACGTGGACATGTCTGGTTACCTTATGCAATACAATACATTATTAAACCTTATCTTATATATACATATTTGCCCGAAGAAATTAATCTAAATAGTTTCTCTTTCTTCCTTCTTGATCCATAGATATGCGATACAGTTTGCCAGCTTTAGTAGAATACTCGGTTTACGTAAGTTATAGAGGAACCCTGTCAAATGAAGCATACCACAATTTGGTGCAAAAATTTGAAAGGACAGGGTCTGTAACTGACCTACCAAGCTCAGGAAGACCAAGAATCAGTGATGTCCAAATTGCAGAGATTTTTCGTAAAAATCAGGACATAGCCAGAGGTACTTCAAGCGATTGCAAGTCACGTATACCACGGTTTGGAAAGTTTTACACAAAATTCTAAAAACATATCCATATAAACTGAAAATTTTGTTTGAATTAAAGGAGGCAGGTTTGGCTACTAGGTACGATTTTTCTTGGCGAGTAATGGCTCAGAAGGAAATTGAACCCGAATGGTTGTTCAGTATTTTATGGACAGATGAGGCACATTTTACTCTGAACGGTGGAGTCAATACTCAAAACTGTGGAATCTAATATGCAGAAAATCCACAAGAAATTGTTCAAGAATGTCTTCATGACAAGTTGCTGCGGTTTTGCAGCTGATTTTATCATTAGTCTGTATTTCTACGACGAAATGCAGAACGGAGAAGCTACGTCTGGAACTGTAAACGGTGAACAATACTTGTTGTCCTACAGCTGCAAAAGGAGCACCACTGAATTGAAAACAGCATTTTTTTTGCAGGATGGAGCACTTCCGTACACTTTCCGACCAGTCGAAGAATTGTTAACCAATTGTTAAGACAATATTACGGAGCAAATAAGGCAATTCGACCAGAAATGTTACGGAATGCTGTGTATAATTTGGACGAAAGTTTGTTAATCTTACAATAACAAAATGGAGGTCGTGTTGAACAATTGCTGTAACTGGTTTTGGGCACAGGAAATCCAATTTCTTAAACAATTATTTTCTGTTATTAACTTAGTTTCTTCAAAATTTAAACTACTAACAATAAGATCTAACGGCTACATATGTACATAAATAAATTCTGAGTGGTATACACATACACAAGTGGATGATATATCTTTAACGGAATTTATTTAGCTTTCCTATCCACTTGCTCACTTCTTTAACTTTTAGATAGTTATATAATAAAAGATTTTTCATAATTAAATTTCGCAAGTACTTCCACTACTTTCAAAAGGAGGAAATACTGGATTACAGACGTAATACACGACAATATACATACATACATATGAACTTATTTGTGAAAGTTGGCAATATCCTATCCACTTGCAGATTCATATGTCACTGTGGAACGTAAGTACGTCTCCGTATTTGTTTTTCTTAATGAAGCAATTACACAAATAATTACATAATTTTCACATTTTACTCTTCTTCGTGTAGGTTATTACTTACTTCGCAGCGTTTAACTATAAAAAAATAACGTTAGGAACTTGTTTAACAATCATAAGAACTAATGAGTAATTACAACTACTAAACATATTCCTATTGGATATACATACATACATTTGCTTAAAAGATACTTTTTAAAGTGTATCAGCAGTTATACATAATTCTGTTTTCATAGTTTATTTACAAAATGTACATAGCATTAAATGAGCATTCCTTGATCATCATCATGTTTTAGTAAAAAAAATCTTTTCGGTTGTGATATAAAAATTCTCCACTTCGACGCTCTTGCTATTACTTCTAAAGTATTTTTTCTGCTAGCTGAACACGAATTCTAAAGTAAAATAAACAAAATTTAATCCATTCATCAGATTTTCGAATTGGTACGTTCACGTTAGTGTGTATATGCTTATGTATATGTACTTTTATAAATATGAATAAAATTTACATAAATTTGTAATATAAGATTTATCTTATAAGCGCTACACATTTATGTTCTCAACGGTGTTTCATTTATTCGGTACGCACAAACACGTACGACTCTGATTAGCTTGGTCATTTATGTTATTTAGGAAAATTTTGTGTGTACATATTAGTAGAATAAATATGTAAGTATGATTATAAACATTTGGCATTAAATAAAAACAAGATATTCTTATTGAATACGACAATGTTGGTGTAATTCTATATTCTTTTAATTATAATAAGCTCAAGTCAAAAGGGTACTGGTTCCGACGTTCTATGCAGAGTCTGACTACTGCGGGTATTTGTTACATTAGTCATCATCTAATCATTCATTAACTTTAAAACCGTCCCCAAGGTACAGACTAAATACTTTAAGACACGTTTTAAATGGAGTTAAATGATACTTAATACACCATGAAGCAAGGCGAAATAACAGCTCAAAGTTCGATATAACTATTGCGCACGCTGCATCTTGATAATTACTAAAGTATGACAATTAAAACGAAAGAGCTAATATATTTGTAAATATAAAGCCATTTAAGGTTTCATTTTATTTCATCTTCTCACTTATTCTATTAAGAAGTAATTAATATTTTGATGTATCCACTTTTTCCTTCGAGTTACTTCTACATGACATTAATTGGATGAGTTAAATTAAGTGTAATGGCAGCATTGTAAAGTTGGCAGTATTGTAATTTTCAGGCAATAAAGCCATCAACAATGATAGCTTGAAGCAAAGTATGGTTTTTCCATTAAATTTAAATTCCTAGCTACAAAGCTAGTGCTTGTTCTTTTGGGTAAATCAATAGAAATACATACACTCAAAATAGCCATCACCTACATTAAAATATGTAGGTTTTCTTATGTCTCTATTACATATATCTAATTCAAAATGCTATGTAAATATGTAGACATAAACTTCGTTAAGTAAATATACTAATTGTAAGTTAATGTATGTTCTACTTGGCAATGTGATAGTTTTACATAAGGAATGAAACGATGACATTTGCAAGAAATTTTATTAACATGTAATATGAAAAAAAATAATAATGTGTTTGAAAACCCCGTAAGGGAGTACAGCCTTGTACATGTCTAGGCATCGACAAACGATATCTGCTTGTGGCACCTCACTCCAAGCAACTTGAACTTCGTTGATCAACCGCGCCAAAGTTTGTGGAGTCTCCTCCCCATGATATCACATATATGTTCGACGAGGTTCAAATCCGGGAAACCGAGTGGCCACGGTAAAACATTAACGTCTGCTTCATGGAGAAACTTTATAGTTCGACGAGCAATGTGGGCACGTGCATTGTCTTGCTGAAAAGCACGTGTTGACGGCCATCTAGATAAGGTAGTAATGTTGTTTGTAGGGCATCCTCAACATAGCGCGCAACTGTGATACTGCATTGAATAAACAGAAGTGGCGATCGGCTACCACAACCAATAGCCCCCCAAACCATTACTCCAACAGTCCTGTGTACATGCCTCTCAACAGTAAACCCAATATCGCGTTTTTTCGAATTATTGCCAATAAAATTTCTTGTAAATGTCATCGTTTCATTTCTGATGTTAAACTATCACATTACCAAGTTAAATAAATGATTTCCTCTGGGTGTAACACTTCTAATGTCACTGAGTATATGTCTTTAAATCCCTAACGCAACGAAACAATTCACGTCTCTATTAATTATCCCTCTTATTCCTTCCAGTACATTTACAATTTTAGCTTATTCCCGAAATGAAATGATCGACCCGATAATTTTAGGATTTTGCAAAGTTGTTTCACACTCTCGCTCTGTCTTACTTTACTTTAATTTATTTGCTTTTTCGGCGTCGCATTTCATTTCTCCCCACTGAAGCGCTTGTATGTATATTTCGAAATATTTACTGATTGTCTCCGCGTTTCAACGCTCCGAATTCTTCTCAGAACGTATACATAGTCACCATACATATGCGGATAATAAGAATTTATTCAAATCCTTTAAAATATGTGGCAACTTCCACACACACGCGCACACGAGAACTCCGAGCAGGCGAAACACCTTCCTCCAATGAGAATCGCTCTCTTATAGGATAGGATGAAACCCAACAAATATAAGCATTACGATCAATAACAAAATACGGTTAATTATCTGAGTAGATCTTCGTTTTATTTTGATATCGATGGGGGCTCATATTGTTAATTATTGCTGTTGAAGGAAGCATCAATGTACGTATATGTACATGTATGCTTCTCCTTGATTTAACAAGTTTAAATGCAAGATACCTCTTATATACACAAAATGTTAATGCTTTATTTAGAGATATGGTTTTGTTCGGGTAGACTCTTATTACATAAAGTATTACCATAAAATTTTATACAATACTAAGCATATATTTTTATTAAAAAAGCAAATTATTATTTAAAGATATCATAGGATATAATTAAGAATCTTAATCATTGGGAAAGATCACTGATATATCTACCACCATATGTGTACCAAGCATGTCATGAAAACCTTGTTGAACGATTTCTTGTGAATTTTCTGCAGACCAGATTCTAGAGTGTTGAGTAGTGACTCCACCACCAGAGTAAAATGTGCCTCTTCTATCCATAAAATACGGGATAACCATTCGGGTTCAATATCCATCTAAGCCATTACCCGCAAAGAAAAATCGTACCTAATAGTCTAATCTGCTCCCTTTAATTCAAACAGCATTTTCAGTTTATATGGCGACATTTTTGAATTTTGCATAGTTTTCCAAATTGCGGTATATGGTACTTGGAATCGGTTGAATATGGCATTTCCACTGCTGATTGCTAGTGGATTACCCCTGGCTTTGTACTGATTTTCATGAAGACCCTATGCAGGGTTGGCATCAGTAAATTATTAGTCTGATCTTGGTAAGTCAGTTACAGACCCTCTTCTTTCAAATGTTTGCATCAAAATTGCAGTGCGCTTTCACTTGACAGGTTTCGATACCCATTCTCGTGTGAAATTTAAAATTCGTAATAATACTGAACTACACCCATTCTCGTTTGGAAATTCATGCTATTACAGTTTCAATCGTTTGAACTCACTCCAAGTTGAATGATTTCGAAGCCCATGTACCCATGTAACCAATTGTAAGGACAACGTTTTTGTTTCCCAAACATGTACAGTTAAATCCCATTCCTTAAACAATTACATTTCGTTAATAACTTCATTTGTTACAAAGTTATAATAATTTAAAACATCTCCTTTACTTTATGATAACCTTATATATTGGCCTGTCCTGTTTGTATAAATCTACAGAGATACAGAAGATAACAAAATAAATATGTAGGATATTGACATTAAAAAACTAGCAATTAGCTCATAAAAGTATAAAAAGTGATGATAGTATAAAGGTTTATATTTAAAATCTATTTAAAGACAACTTTTTGATTTAGATAAATACAGTTTACAATCGTGGTTGTTCAAGGACTTTACAGGAGGTAATATTAATTCTAAACAGAATCAAGCGACATCTGCGTACATTTACTTTTCTAGTGGCAATTGGCAGTAATTGTAATTAAAGTTTCATACTTTAACGTCATGAGAATTTAAAAAAATATATCAATATTAACTACAATATTGCATCAATTTTTAACACATTTCAAGATCGATTAATTCCCCAGACCATTATAGGCCCCATTATTGGACCGACTTGGAAACCGATATTGAAGTATCAGTATTGCTTTCGATAAAGATTTCACACCTATTCAAATTTATTTATTTATACGTACCCGTCAATCTAGCGATTCACCTGTTATTCGTCAATTATAATGCTTAAAATAAAGCTATGACAAATTGCTAATACAACAGGAATAGTTATTCGCAAATAATATTTGCAATTTTCTGACTAGGGTATTACAATAGCTACACATACACGTTACCCGTCGTACACCTGATGTAATTACTTCATTCAGTAATCGAGGCGACTTGATTGATTCGTATCTAATTACACATCATTTACATTTACTATGACTTCTATACTATATCCATTCCTGCGCATAATTACGAAAATATGTTATCTATTCGTAGTATCTACGGTACACGCCAACTATGACATATGCTTGCGTTTATGTAAACAGATTGAATAGTGGGTTAGTTAAACCGCAATAGAAAAGCGAATAAAAAGATACTTCAGAGAACTAACAAGCAATAACAATTACATAAATTTTTCAAAGGTGCGGTTACGTGTCGAGTAAATGAGAAAATCTTGATATGATCTTGTAGAATATAAAAAAGAGCAAATTAATGAAGAAATCTTAGGATTATATAATATGCATTACTTTTATAGATTTTTCACAACGGTGTTACATAATTACAGTAAATTGATATGTATTTTATAAATAAACTTGTTCTAAGTATAAATTAAATTGTATCTTCAACATAAAGAGGTTAATATCTATTTCTAATTATAATAATATAAACGTAAAATTAATGGTTTTCTAGCTTAAGGATATTATAAGACCAAAACAATTCTCAGTGATCCAAATTTTCTTCTCCTTGTATTACTATATGTGTATTTATTAATTCCCTAAAAGGATATGTATATCTAACATAATTCAACACTTTACTGACACCATAATTTAGTTCAGAAATATAAATGAGGTATTTTTCCGCGACTATCCATAAGAGGGCGAAATGTAATGCGTTTTACGTTTGATATTCAATATTAAACTCTATTTATAATAAATACTAAAATAAGAAATAATAATAATAATACTCTTTAACTAATCATACAATATATCTAAGCTTCAAAATACAAGTTATTACCAGCAAGGGCAGTAAATGACAATGAAATTATATTCAACTAACAATAATAATGATAGTAGTAAGTACACTGAGAAAACTGTGACAGCAAAACATTTTATTTAGAAATTTATACTTATGAATAATATAAATTGTATTAAAGTTACGAACACTGTGTTTAATGGCCAACAACAATTTTGTTGCTAAAATCTTAAAACAAAATGTTTTAAGATTAAAACAAAAGGTTTGCTACATTTGATGAAATTTTTAAATAAAAATTATTTACAACATCTAGCAAAACTAGTTCATTGGTTTTTAAAAGTATTTATATTGGTTTTTAAATAAAGGTAGTTTCAATTTATGCACGTTGAAACACTAATGAAATGAGAGAGAGAAGGTTTAAGGCGCTCGTACGTAAAAAGAATGAGATACAGTATGACGCGGTCTTTGTATTTGTGAAAAGGTTTTGTAAATCTGTTAGTACAAATTATTGCTAATTGTAGTACAAGCAATTTACTTAAAGTTACTATAAAATATAGTAAATTGAAGTATAATAGGTACTTAATTTCCAGGAATAAATTTATTGTTAAATTTAGTATGCTATGTTGCTGTCCTATATATAGCAATAAATTATACTAAAATGCAGTATATTTATACTTATAAATACTATAAATTTTTCTCCGTGTAAGTATTAATAGAAATCAGTACGACAAAGACTAATCTCATAAAAAAACTAAGATGGCAAAGCCTGAAAGGAAGTGTCATCAAATAATTTGTCCGCACAGTTGCACACTGACACTGTTCTTGTTATTGGCAAACGGAAAGGTGCACTCATATCGTTAAGTTGGTCTGGAAACATGAAACAGTGGTCTAGATAACAAAAATTCATCTTGTTATTAATCAATTTCCCTACAAGAGTGGCACATTGACGGTCTCGCCAATCAGTGGAGGATGTCATAGTTTTAATTATATTGCGAGATAATAATTTCTCCTGGATGGTAGCGATTGCTGAATATACTCCATCACATAAGAATTTCAAAAACCGTGGATGTACCTGTCCGAGCACCAAACGATGAGATGCATAAAATGGCGACGACAACGTAGTCCCCCACACACAACGAATACCTAGTATATTACCTTAAGAAGTTGTAAGTTGTTAAAATTAGTAGCCACCCTCATTACAAATCCCAATTAGCTGAGAACATATAGGTATTCTCGAGCTGTTCGAAGGTAAACTGCGTGTCAAAAATCACTCCCAAATCACTAAAAGACTCCCATCGTTCAAGGTAATTCCCGTCAATGACATATTGGGAAAGTAAAGGAGACTATAGCTCACGAAATAACTGACTGATGTTTAATTGTAACTTGTACGTGCGAGACCGATGAATAATTATATCTAAGTTACTCTGAAGAAGACTGGTATCATTTTGATCAGAAATCTGAGACTAGATTTTTAAATCATCAGTATAAGCCAAGACGGGGCATGTGATCCTTGTTAACAAAGCACTAATGAAAAGTATGAATAACAAGCTACCAAGGTTGGACCCTTGGGCCACGCCTCATTTAGCAGTAAATTCATCGGAGTAAAAACCATTATACGAAACGTAACACTGACGATTGCTTAAATAGGTACGCATAAGTTGCAATGCTAATGGAGCAAAGCCAACAGAATTAAGTTTTAGAAATCTTTGTGCTATAAAATATAAATGTGTCTTGCTTTGATTGTGTGAAATGAGATATTCTAGTAAAGTAATCAATATCATTCCTAACAAAAGCAATAGGCGCAAACGTATTTACCTTATAAACCATAATCTCATGCACACGCAGCTTATTACTATCGCTATTTTGCTAAAATTAATCCCGACATTTAGAAGTAGAATATTTAGCACTAAAACGACGATTGTTTATAAGGATGGTTAAAAGGAAAACTATAATTGTATTTACATATTTGTACAAGTTCAATTAATTTTCATATTAAAGATCAAATGTAATAGGAAAAATTACGATTTCTGGTGGATGTATGTATGGCTATAATGGTTACAAGTTACATATGGCTTCAATATTACAGAATAAATCCAGGTTACTCATCTATTAGATTTGAAGTAGTATAATAACTAAAAAAAAATTTATTTACTTTTGTGATGCTTCTATTACCAGAAATTTAAGAGAAATTTAAGGATGTAAGCTTAGACCTACATATAATTTCTATCGACAATTTTGTGCTTTAGGAAACGACATATTTGGTTGCAATTTCTTGAGTTGCAGTTGATGATTTATGACGGGTATAAGCAAGGACTTTTGCCTCAGCAAAGTTTGTGTTCTGCGTCTATTTATTGCGTTCAATATGACTAACAGTTTTTTAACACCTCTTTCGTTGAGATAAATTCATGGCGAAACACCAAAATTGCTGACCATAAGCTAATATTTCAACAGAATAATTTAGGTAATATCAAAACCGACACATTTCAGAGCCGATGAATAATCTCATAACCAAGTCTCGTTAGTAAAATGTTACTCTGTTTTAGCTAAAATAACTCTTCACCAGGGAAATAAGTTCCTTTTAAAGCCAACTATGGAAATGGTTTCAAATTATCAGATAAATATCGGATTCATAGCTATATGGCATTTGTTACTGTAAATTGTTCTTTTCAGCTTTTGCGCAGATGCATTTATGATATTAGATGAAGTTAAATAAAATGGTTGGCTTGTTAGATGATTACTAACCTGTTAACTTTTGCTGCATTACAGGAACATTACTAATAATTAAGCTCGTACACTTATATTTCTTTTTTTATCAAGTCTGTATCTATTGTAGTTTCTAAAATCCCTATACAGATACTATACAAAATCAACACATATGTATTTCTTGTAGTACATATATATTATTGTAAATATATATATTTTACAGTTGAGAAACTCCTGATAATTCTGTAGAACTAAACATATGCTATTATTCACCTAGTACGTCGTTAGGTATGCAACAAATAACCAATGTCGTACCAAAAAAGATTGCGTATTTTACATCAACATATGCCATAGAAAATGCTGTAGTAATTGCGTAAAATTTCCTTTCGCCGATGTTATTACACTATGCACGGATACCTGATATATCCCGGGTTATTTGTGAAAGTTTGACCTCCAAAATCGTCTCGATTTGTTACTTTGTATTGTGATGAAAAGAACTGAAAGAACATTGAAACGAAGAAAGTTTTAAATAAGTATATAAATATATAGAGTGTTGCTACGTCGTATATTTAATAGGACTTTCATGGATTGTTGACGTTTGTAAACTAGAAAACTAGAAACATTTAAAGATACCGAAAGCAAGTTTTGGAAATGATAAATCTAAGTTGTTATACTTTAAGTAGAATAGTCTTCATGCTGTACATTTTTCAAAATTAACTTTCTAAACAAACGATAAACTTATCTTCCAAGTTAAAAGTCGTAGTGATTCATTTTACGGTTGCGCACCGTTTAAATAACCGTTCATGATGAAAATTAGATTCTAATCGGTACTCTTTAAAGACCTAACAATAAAATAGGATGGTATTAAACGAACCGGGCAACCGTTTTATATTCTTTTCAACAACAAATCGTTGACATTTTAACATTTTATATACATTTCTTCCACGGAGCGGAACATAAAACAACAGGTAGTAAATTAGAATACATTATATGACATCACAGATGATTCGTGAGCCATAAATCTGGTCAAGTGATATGCGTCAACTGTCCTTAGATATTATGTAAGTCTGACTAGCTTGTTTAACCAAACGTTCTAGTACATAACTTCAGGAATTATATTGACAAGGTATGAAAACTGATAGTGAGTTATGTTAGCGGAAGATATTTCCTGAACCGAATGAAAGTGATTGGTAGATAATTAACGACCTCAGAAGTTATCAATCACGTAATATACTAACACAACTAGTATAGTTTTTCAAAAAAGTGTAGGGTTCAGAAAATGAAATAATTAAGTCGAGTATACATATATTATAAAGTGTCATAAAAGAACTAAGAAGTTATTTAACAAAAATCAAGAGAGAAGATGGTATATTAGGCAAAATTTATGAATAAAAAAGATAATAAAATCTTTAGCTCTGGACGAGGAAGTAGAGGTTCCAGTAATAAAGTGAAATCCTATATACTGCGGATCACTTTCCCGTTTATGGAATTTTTCATAAAAATTTAATATTTAGCATCTAAACTGGAATTGTTCTAAAGCATTAGCATCATATCTCGTGTTTTACGGCGCTCTTAATGAGTTTAGACGAGCTGACTAATAACGTACTAAAAATTATAACTTACTATATAAACGTAACTGCCTTACCGCTAGTTGCAAGCAAGAATATAATAGCGAGTTCGTTCACATTGGCAGAGCAACTATTCAATTCTTTTAATACATCGTCGTTAGCGTTTACTTCCAAGAAAACTATTAAATGCCTCTCTATTCACAATATCGAACAGATTATTTTCTGATACATAAATACATATACAACAATTATTAAGTTCAGGAACTTTAATGGTGTAATAGAAACAATAGCAATTGTGTATAATAAATAGGAAAAAATGGTAGTTTTATTATTACTATGCAAATTATAAATCGTAAAAGAGAATATTTTTTGTAATTTCTCTGATTTCGTGGACTTAAGGATAATAGTTTTCTCGAAGTAGCCTCTGTAGACCCATTAGTCTAAGAAAAGAAGATCAGTAAAGTAATAGAAGTGGTCGAAGCAACAGAAAACACACTCACCATACATACATATGTGACAACAAACAATAGCCAAACTGACACCACGGCATCCACTTCTCACTCACGTGCAGCTGTTAATGTTTACTTTGGTGAAATAGCTAGCACACTTTCGTCTAAATTCTGTATCAGATAGTCTTCCGTCACTGCAAAAGCAATTACAAACCACACCAAAATAGACTTGTTCTAGGTAAGCTAGTTAAAAACATCTATCATACAAAGTTGAATAACCTTTCATTGAGACCTACCTTTCTTATCGTCATCATGAAATTAACAATCGTGCGCAAATAGAACAGGTGCAATATACACATTACAGAAGAACCGAAAAGGTGTGTCGTTCGCTTATGTTGCAAGATTCTAACAATACAAACATAGATCGGAAACGTAACCGAATCCACTACAATTAATCACAGCGATTATATATTTTCTACTAATGCGTCGAGTATTTGAAAGTCTGGCACATTCTGAAATCAGATAAAACCACAGGGAGAAAAACAAACCTCGAAGATAATAAACCAGGTTCCAAGCTTACAGTTGTGACATAACTTAATTACAAACCTCCAATAACTCTATCAATAAGTAATTGTGAAAGAAAGTCCTGTTTTGTAAAGCAGAAATATATATGGAATATATTTCAGCTTATACATACATAGATATACCTTTATGTAATAATACTTAAGATGCAGAGATAGTCGTAAGATCGAATCCATCGCAGGATGGGTGCATAAATTGCGGTCTGATAGCGTAGGAGTTCTTAAATTGTCGTCCAGGTTTTGAAACGACCGGAATCCGACTCAATTTCTCAAACGAGTTGGTGTGGCTGTGACTGGCTGATTGGCATTGGTAAAGAGAACGAATAATATCGTGCGATAATCAAATTCGTATCGCCAATTATGGTGTGGCTCGTGCAGCTACTGCCATCTACCGTCGTATCGTTTACTTAAGTCAGTAGCTGGGTCGTTTTATTTATTAATATTACTATTAATTATTTCTATGGCAAAGAAATCGATCTATGACCCTGATCTATAGAGTTGATTCTTAATTAAACGCCAAACTGTCGTAGTTCGTATTTACTTTCTCTTTAACGCTTTCAATTCTTAAATACATATAATATGCATGGATTGAATGACGCGTTGAAAATAGCGAAAACCTGCAGAATCGTGTGGGTAGTGATTGAAGCGTGTATCTATGCATGTACGTAAGTTTGTACAAAGTAAAGGTGGGACTATTTTGAAAGAAATAGTTCGTGAATGCCATGAAAACTTATGCGGCGGCATTGTTTTAAATGGTTATTAATTTCTTGCTAAAGAGAAATTGTTTTTTGACGTACAAAAGAAGACGAACGAAACAAAGAGGTTCATTGTAAATCAACATTTTACAGCTTTCACATTATCACTCTATGCAGTTTATTCGTTCCTGTTGTTTTTTTTTTTTTCGAAAACGAAAACATCTTTTTACTATATCTCAGATTTCCACTGACTCTTAGTTTGTAGCAAATAATTTAATAAATTAAAACAGTTTACAGCATAACAGACTTTTTAAGCAAGGAAATATAATGTTAATTCTATTATTTAAGTTTGTATAAAGTATTTATGTATTGATATTTTTGCTTCGCAAGAGTGCTGATTAGCTACAATTGTACAAAATAGTGATGCAGTAAATAGAGAATTGTAAACATTTTTTTGTCTGTGGTGGGTGGAAATTGCAATCGCTTTCAAAGCTGTGTTACTTTTCTAACCATATTGCAAATCTTGCTACGTATATGGCTGAATGTAAATATATTTTTAAACACATTTACATTTAAGCTATTCTTAGCAAAGATCGCCCTACTTGATTCCGTTTTCTTGTTGTATGAATGCTATGTGAAAGGCACGTGTAATATATATATACAAGGTTTTCATAAAGTAGGGGATATATTTTAAATTATTATCACTTTTTAGTAAATTCAGTTAATAACAAGAAACACCCCAAATTTAATTGCGTAAGTTATGGGATTTTACGGCACCCATGGAAAACACCGCTGGATTACGAAGATTTGGCACGAAAATGGATTTGGGAGCTGAGCCATGTCAAATAAAACCGTACCGCAATTTGAAAGAACAGAATCCGTAACAGACCTACCAAGATCGGCAAGACCAAGGATTGTATTGTATTGTATTGTAAAAGAAGGGTCGTGCAGGCTCTATAATCTCGCCTCACTGCGACCTGTTGATCTATTGTGAATACCCCATTCTTTTAGTACCCTTCTAATCCGATGTTCCTAATCCCTAGATGCTAAAACCTTCGCCGACCCAGTGCTTCGCACTCGCAAAGTATGGAATCGGCTGTTTCAGATCTCAGTTCGCAAAAGCGCCACAAGTCTTGATCAGCATTGCCCATCTTTCTGAGGTGGTACTTTAGAGGGCAATGACCAGTAAGTAGGTCGGTAAGGGACCTTAAGTCTGATTTTCTCAGATCAAGAAGATTTTTATTACTATTTGGCGAGCGGTTGGTGAATTTCTTTGCCTGTGTTTGTCCGGGTGTTTTCCTCCAAAGGGATGCATTTCTTTTGCTTCCCAGTCTTTAAGTTCCTGCTTGAGCTGGTGTTTTGATACGCCAAAGAAGGGTGAGAGAGATTTGGCTACAAGGTACGATTTTTCTTTGCGGGTAATTGCTCAGATGGAAATTGAAGCCGATTGGTTATGCCGTAATTTATGGACAGATGAGACACATTTTACTCTGAATGATGGATTCAATACTCAAAACTAGAATCTGGCCTACAGAAGATCCACAAGAAATCTCTCAAGAAGGTCTTCATGACAAGTCGTCGTTTGGTGCGGTTTCACGGATATTTTTATCATTGGTCCGTATTTCCACGAGCAAATCCAGAATGGAGAAGCCACATCTGTAACTGTAAATGGTGAACGATACTTTTAGTTAAGAGATTATGTTATTCCATAACTGCAAGACGAGCACCACGGAATTAAAATAATCATTTTTAAGTAGGATGGAGTACCCCCACACATTTTCTGACCAGTCAAAGAATTGTTAATCAACGCTTTTCGATATCGTGTGTTAAGCAGACATTTTGCAATTTCATGGACACCAGGATCCACTCTGATCTTAACCCTGTGGATTACTGGCTGCGAGTTATTTAAAAAGTGTAGTGTTTAGAAGACGACCAACAGTGCTACAAGAATTGATAAACAATGCTGTGTACCATTTGGAGGACAGGTTGGTATTAGTACAACAACAAAATCTCATTCCTTAATCAATTCGATTTCATTTATTTGTTTTTATTAAGTTAATTCAATTATTTAAAAAGTTATTATAATTTTAAATATACTTATATACATACTTAACAGTAAACAATACATTCTTTTTTAAACACGATTTCACTCTCATATGTTTTTCACCACAGTAATCTGGATAATTTCCTGGATTTACTGGTACCAATCTTCACCTGGTGAAAAATTTGAAATAATTGGTTACTATAATATTTGCTTAAGGTAAAAAATAAATAAAAAAATGATTAACAGACTATTAATTAACTTAATTATAGACTAGTGAATCCATTTATTTATTTTGACGTTTCTAGTGATATCAAAAAGAAAGGAAAATTGCAGTAATAACATATTAATGAACGTTTTGAATTCCTGACATATCTAGCTACTAACTTCACTGTCGGGCTCTCATCCAAATAAAATTAATAATTTACTACTATAATAAGAATTTTTTCGCAATGCCAAAACGAGGCTGTTCCCGAAAACTTACAAGATATTGAGAAAGAATATATTTCTCATAAACTGTGGTATATACTTTTTGTGCGCAACTATTCACATATAAATCGATTCTGTGTAACTTAATAAAGTCCTCGACATTTAATTTCAGCAGGTAGCTATGCATATTCGTCAATTATATAGGACTTTATCAAGCTGACGATGTGAAACATTAATCCTACAGCGTCCACGGTATTTTGGGAGACCCAAACACCTGAAGTTGATTTCAAATTCCCTCGTTAAAGGAACGAATTTTCGCTAATTAATCACCTGATTGAACCATTAATTTTATAGCACTTTATTACTTTAGTAACAGCCTCATTTCAATATCTACATACGTCGTACATTTACTAAATCTCATTTTATACTTTAATGGCTTAATTTAAAATCGAAAATTAGATCTAAATCATAGATTTGAAATCTCGGAAAAGATTGGTAAAACTTCATATCGAACGAATTTTACGTACGCTAGAAACTTGTTGAATTAATTATAACATAAAAAATTATCTGTACTTGAAGAAGTAATAGCAGCAAAGCCCGGCTTGAGAGTGACTTGCTAAACTGTGTGTTAAATTAGCGACATACAGTAGCCCACTAATAGATTACTTGCTTCAACACGCAAAAAAAAAAGACAACGGCGAATTAATTTAATTGAAATTATTTTCTACTGTGTGCTTTTGTAAATACTACAATATACACGACTCGAAGAAGTTTTTACCTTTGTCGTACACGAAAATTGACATTTTAAACGTAGAAGTTTCCTGTAAAAAAATCGCTCCTTCGATTTGTTAATTTATCAACTTGATTAATTTAAATCAACGGAACGCGAAAGTGTAAGTACCAACGCGGTAGAGTTTGGGTACAGGTTTTTTAATATGCAAAACACATACTTGACACAATAATAATATTTTAGAAATCTCGAGATCATAACTTTCTCCACACAAGTGTATATTATAAATATTATAATATACTTCAGCTAAAAATAATGACATTCCATTTTTAATATTAATAATATCTTAACATGTGTTTTGACTTAAGTAATTTTTTATGTTGTAAAGTGAAATTTGATGACATCCTATCAATGTTGAAATTGTCCGCAAAAATTCTATTAGAAAACGTGTGTAGTTATTTATTTATATTGCAAAACGTCAGGCTTGAAATTATTTTGCACCGTACCACATGAGTCTTGGAATTTCCCAAAAAATCAAAATACGGCAATTACTTGATAATTTTGAAATCGTTAACTATTACACAAAAGAAGTGTGCCAACAAGAAAATACATATATCAGGTGACATTTTACCATTAATTTAATGCCTTCTTCGACGAGAGAAGTTACTAGGAGACGCCAAGAAGTCGTTTAACTTGTCCTGTTGTTAATCTATATTTGTATGCAGCTTTTGTATCAATATGCGAAATACAGAAATTTTACGTAATATTAGAAATTTCTATTAAAATTATTTCGTAAAACTTCAAATCAACCATAAATTGAAAGGTACAGACATTGTTCAGAAAATACATAACATACATAGCCGTTTATCCTGAAATATAGACTAAAAAAATATGAAAAATCTTAATTACTACTACTCCAATTTCTATAGTATTACACTGTTTAGCGAAGACGAATTGCCGACAGCGACGAACTCCTTACAAAACAGGAAAGCGCCTGGACATAATGGAATACCAGTAGAAGCACTTAAGGCTGCACGCGTCTCTAGCCATGCTTGTGAATATGTACAACCACTACCTGACGGTAGGAGTTTTTTGCGAGAGATGGAAAGTTCAGCGACAAGTGCTGATAAGCATAGGTAAAGGCAACCCCATAACCGCTTTGGCGCACAGACCGCTGTGTATGCTGGACATGGCTGGAAAGCTACGATTGCTCAAGATGCTACTTGAGAGCAGTATTAACGGCGCGGGAGGATTGTCCAAAAGACATCATGGGGGACACTCCACCATCTGCGCACAGGAGCAGGTAGTGAACACCTACGAAACTGCTCAACGGGGAAATCATTACTCGAGGCCTCTGGTGATGCTGGTTACGCCTGGACGTAAGAATCATCTTCAACTCCGCAAGGTGGGCCGTCATTTTAGATACCCTTAGATGCCACACTTTCTTCGAGTGCGAGAGGTGGAGCGACTACAGAGCAGTGCTACAAGAAGAAGTGGGATCCTTAACGCCAGACAACTTCGTGCTAAAGATGCTGTCAAGAAACGACTACTGGCAAAAGATCGCCACGTTCGTCGAGAAGGTGCTGAAACAGAAGAGGAGAGAAACCCAAGTAACGAATGGCTGCATATTCGAGGCTAACTACGACGTTCCACCCTGAAGTAATGCGACCAGGGGTTCCGAGATGGATTCTGCACCTGACAAAGTGAGGTTTTTTAGTGGATGAAAGCCCAACACCGGTGATGGGTCTCGACACTAATGATGCATTGAGGCATTTTTCTTCATTAAAAAATTTAAATAAATTAGTTTAATACTATTTTTGAGTTCTATCAACAAAAGAAGATTAAGTTTATTAAGTTAGGCTCAAGTTACCCTCAAATACAACGAAATTTATCTATAATACAATATACCTACCACATATCAAAAGGATGTGCAGAATTCGAAAACTCAAAATTTTCCAGATTCAGCTAAATAACTTTAAATTCTTTTTCAATAGCAACTTTCAAAGAATTGTTTGTTTGTTACACCCTAGCGATATCTAGGAACAAATTTCCATGCACCACTATACATTGCAGCCTAAAAGGCTTATTGTATACTCAACTACAATTTTGCTTGAATGAAGGTGTTCCAACTTCCAGCAGTGATTTTTATGTGTCAAACACTTTAATAACACAGGACCTACGGTTTTACTTCTTTATCCGAGGAGGAGACGTTTCGCAATTTTTATCCGATTTGAAAATTAACAGACTTACCTAGGGACATCAACCTCCAACTCTTAGTTAGGCATAATCTGATTTTTTTTAGTTACTCTGACGCCGTATAATTCATCTCAACAAAAATTTTACGAACAGAATTTGGTAAGTTCAGCTTAGGTAGCAATTTTTTTTTGAAAATATATTTTAGAAATTAAGTATAATAAATTTTATTTTTTATTTTTTTTTCTAATATTACTTGAATCTAAATGCTTTTATTGTCTACTACTTTCTCAAGATCTCCCATAAGACTATAACACATACCTGCATATTGTAATACAATGGACACTAATCGCATTGCATTTATAAAAGTGTTCGATATTACAGTATAACGAACTAAATAAATTACAAAAATAATTCTTAGAATTATGACTTTACTGAAACTTCGCTGTGATATTGGCGCCGAAGTTTGTAAGCTAATATGTAACATTAGTACACACCTTTTTATTAATGAAATAATTACAATTGGTCCAATATACTTGTGCCAAAGCATATTGTAAAAACAAAATTGGCATTCTCCTATGATATAATAGATTTAGAAGAAAACAAACATTTTAAATAACAGTATAATTGACGTAACATCTAACAGGTCTCCTTGGTTTCTGTATAACTGTGTGCATTATAAAGGTAAAGTGACAAGTGCAAGCACATTAGTTAACATAATCAGTGAAGCTAAAAGTTAATCGAGAGAAAGGATACACAAATGCGAAAATCTGGTGGAATAATACGCAAGATATATGTATGTATAAATTAATCTATGTATGTACATCTAGTAATAGATTTATTAGTTTAGTTAGAACGTGGTCATCCTAAACAATAATGCGATATAAATAGAATCAATACCGAAAAGAATTAAGACTATTTGACACGATTTAAATACATTTAACACGCAAAGGGTACGTGAATAGCGGTGCAATATGCTTTGTTGCGTGTGTATCAATTCATTTCGTTGTAGGTACACTATTACACATACATACATACGTACACATTGGACCTGAGTTGTACACGCACACTCTGCACATAACAAGCAACATTATTATGAATTACGTAACCATGAACATTTTACAAGCAATAGGAGGGTCGGGCAAATAAATCAAATTTATTGTTAACATTTAACGTAACCTTTTATTGCCTAATGATTACATCTCTATTTCTCCTCTATTTATTTTTACAATAACATAAACGCGCGTCGGTTTTTTCTTCTTGCTGGGAATAAACTGTTCTGTAGGTGATGTATGTGTATTTGTGTTATAAATTATAATATGCGCCAAACGTATATTTGTTTATAAAAACAGTTCCTATGTCCTACCTGTATACATGACAAACAGGATAATTAATTTATTCGGAAGATATAGGCAATAGATAAATCAACACGAAACGAATTTCTCTTATTAATTATTTCGAAAAATTCCAAGGAGAAGATGATCAATTAAGATAAACACTTAGAATACAATACGTAAAAACTCGCGATAAAAATAAAAATTAATTAATAACGCTCAAGTTACAATAATAAAATTATTAGTATTATTATGAGCATCTGTATAGGCGGACACGGTTTTATTTTAAATTAGTGTATTTTATTATAGTTAATTTACATACATTAGTAATGCCGTATTTCTACATACGAACAAAAATATCATCATCAAAACTTTCAAAATGCCCATAGGATATAATACCAGAGACATAAACGATGCGATGGCTTTCTAAAATAGTTAAAGTATATTTAATATATATATTTTTTGTCCCGTTGCCAATGCTCTTAGCGCAAATTACCTACTTGATCATGATTACTAATTGATTAAATACTTTCTTTTAAAGCTTTTTAAATATTATACCCGTTGAATATCAACGTAATGACATCGCAGCTCAAGTTTTGACGCATTGATGTCTAGCCTTTCTACGTTACCGTTTATAATCGACCGCTTCAATCAGATGTTTTCTCATTGGATGAAATTACCATGTACTCGTTTATACGTCTAATTGTATCGTAAATTTTCTTCAACTTAAAAATGAAACATGAAAACGTTAGAAAGCATGACGAGCCGTTAGAACCGCATAGATATCGTCTATATGTTAAAAGCCTAAAGGCGATTACAATTAAGAAGGAAGATGATCCAATAAATGCAAGTGAATGTAGCGATTAAGTAAGTACAGGTGGTCCAAATTTTGCGATCACCAAACTTTTAATACATTAAATTATGACAAATGTAAATAAATTAATTTAGTACGCCTTATTTTAACGTTTTCTACACTGTAAGAATGTGTACTTCCTCGAGGAGATTTCGTAAATATATGATTGATAGCTGCTGTAAGGTACTATGTTAAAAGGATAGCATCGTTGTTTGTAACGAAAAAAAGGCAGAAACATAGTCAAGTAGACAGATACGGGTGATTTTCCACGATATCTTAATTCTGGTTCACAGCCAATTGAAACAATTTCCATAAAAAGAAGTAGCAAACATTTCGGAAAATGTACATAATGTACATCACTTGTAGTAATATAGAACAGGTAATGCATGTCAAAACGAATTTTGTACCTGAACGTTATGGCACAAATGTTATAAAAAGTTACTCAACCTTATTGGTAAACTACAAAGTTATCTACATATACGTCCTTAAGGACACTAATCTGTTATAGTTTTCGAGATGTACCAATTAGAAAAGTGCGACAATGGTTACTCTTCTTCGTAATTAAACCGATCACTCATTATACGTCTGTGCAATACTATCTATTGTATTTATATGTATAGTGGGATCCACTAATATTGTCCGTTACGTCATCAGTAATATTAGTATAAATTACATATTTGAAAATAATTGTGGCTTATGGCGGCATCTAAATTCAAATAGCAAAATACTTACTAATAAATCCACCAGAAATATTTATATTCAAACTGCAAGTGTTATATTTAAATATTGTTTTTGGTATTACCCTGGGTTAAGAATTTATTCAAATGCACGTTTGCTTGCAACTTGCGCATAATTCAGCAATATAATGGACAAGTAATACTTATAAACTTGTTCCCATGACATCACCTAAGTTTGAAAGTATTCTCTAGGGACCAGTAGATAAACCTGGATGAAGCCGAGTTTGAGTATGAAATGATAACACTCTTACATCTTCTCATTTCTATCTTCGTTCTATCTATGTGTCATATTGACATTTCTCACTAATACGTGTATGTTGATGATGAATATTTAACGATTAAAGATTTGTGAATCCGACTATATGATTGTGTTCGAATGTAAATACTTTATTTATTCTTTATACCGTGACAATGTCTGCTGAAATTTGAATGTTGCTCATTGCTTTTGTAATTATGCTTAACAGTTACACTCTAGACTCTAGACCAATAGAACATTCACGTTAACATAAAAATTGCTCTAGGTTTCCCATGAAAAGTTACAGTCTCGTATACATTGCTTGATTGATAGATTACTCTAAAGTTACTGTGTAGATCATGTATTAAACACATCTTCTGTGAGAATGTATCGAGATTTGAAAAGAGTTACAGATGAAACCATATCGTATACTGATGAAGTGACAACATACTAAAACACGTATACATATGTCTATACTGATGGTTTAATCTATATTCCTACCTAAATACATATATGTATTTACATTTACTAAAATAATGAAATTAAATTATTTAAACGTATAATAAGAGTGAATCGAAATTTTATCGCAAATTTTCTGTTTCTGACATAATGGTTTCCAGAATAAATAACTATCTATCTGAACCTGATAGATGTTGTGTTAGGATAACGCCTCGCTGGCTTTTTCACAATGGCACAACAGTTTAACGATAACAATTCATATTTTATATTATTTATTCAGATCGTTATTTCCTTTCAGTTTACTTACAGTCACTTAATGAAAGAAGTGAAGGATACCCATAATACCATCACGCAGCCTGTATTTACGGTGGGTATGGGTTGCACTTTATCTCAACAGCAACTATCTAGTTGCAGTAGGCGTCTAAGAAGCAGGAATATAATATAATATCATAAAATGGTCTAAACACCATTTGCTTGATTACAATCTTCTCACATTGAACGAACTTGGCTATTATCTTAAACTATCATCTGCAAAATATTAAAATCCTTTATTTTTGTACAGTTTGGTACTGCAACGGAAGTAAAAAGTAAAAGAAATTCCTGAAAATATTCTACAATAAATGACGAAATTCCCCGTACCTACCCCGTACACACCGCGACAAATCCATTTGCAACCAACGAATAAAAAATATAAAACAAAATAGGAATTTAAGTTGGCAATAGAACCAAAAGATATGAGTAGTTGTGCGACTTTGACTTTATCGGGTCTAAAATGCTGCAAATTTCTCTTATCTGCAACCCTTTGCAGTTTAATCTTCCTTGGTACTTGCTACATCCGCATCAATTTCTAAATTTCCGATGGCTTTGATAAGACTGATTACTTCAAAGCAATCTATCGCATTCTGTTGTTTTATTTCCTATAACAAATCATTATTATGCAAAACTTTAAACTTAGCCAACATAGCGCAGAATATAGATCTCATCTTCTATGTATTTTATACGCATTATTCCTGTAAAATCCACTTGATAAATATATTTTGAATAGATTGAGTTATAGTTATAGCATGTATTTGGTATTGCCCAGTTTGTAATATAGGTACATACCTCTAATAAAATAGCAAATTTTGATTTGACATGAGTCAATAAATTAAATAAAGCCACTGTTTGAAGTGATGGTGTGATTGAATGTAATCTTGATCTCACCTAATAATCCAAACAACTAAAAAAAATAGATTGAGTAAATACAATGATTGGCGTATTTCGAACCCTATTAACAAGATATTTCCAATTGTCGATGTAAAATTATTTTTTTGGCTTTTAATGGATTTAGCAATACTTTAATCTGGTAAAACAACTCCGTTTCTATATCTACCTCTCTTTCACACAGATATTACATAAAATCTTTCTCAGAATAACTCGAACAATACGACATGCGACTTTCTCTTCTATAACGACTAAGAAATAAGGTCTCACATACCTGATTGTTATGTTTATTAGAGTTATTTATTTTCTTCGATGTGTAATTCTCATTGGAATAATTGATAACGTGTAGCACTTGCAGTAAAGAGGTTGTTGGTTTACAGCTCTATTGTAACGTAAAGCAAAGCGTACGCTTGAGAAAAGAAATATATTTTTAGTTTTCAAAGAAAGTTAGAGGAGAATGGGTTCCTATAGAGAATTTACGGCGTCATGAAATATGTAGGTATATTTGCGCGCGGAAACTGTACCGAAAAGTACTAAAACCAGTAAAAGAATTAATATCTTCATTAAACAGATGAAGCAAAAAATCTAGGTTACGATTATTTGACGTAACACTCTGAGAACCTTCACAGCAAGTTTTGATCAGTCAACAATTACTAATTACTGGTTGTATTAGTATAATTAGTAGTACAGCAAAACGGAGAAGTAGAGCAACTTGTAAAACTCAAGTCTAATTTAATTCTATACACATAGTAAATCAGTAGAATCTATTATTTAAACGGTATTCTCTGTATATATGTACATACATATTTAGTATATGTACTTTTATTACCTTTTTTAACTTATCTTATTATTCACTTAAGTCGTTAATGTATGGAATTGTGTGATATATTTTACTATTTTGTTTAGTGCCTGTTATAATTGACAAAAAAGTGGAAAAAGTATCTGGATAATAAGATACATGCATATATGTATACTATCAAATGTAATGCATCAAAGTGCAATAAAACGCGTCTATTGTGCGTTCTGAATTGTTATTGACGTACTGGGCAAGCCGCAGGCCAAAGGGTAGCAAGCATTTAAAAGAATTTAAACCTAGCAAATTGTGAATATATTGGAAATGAATATCATGATACTGAATTCAGTTAGAACGTAGATAAAAGAAAAAAGTTTATTATAAATTAGTCATTTTATCGTGCAAAATATTATTTCAATAAAAATTATAAAACTAGAAACTTTAACTTTATTTTCTTAGCATTCGCTTCATGTTTTAATTGAAACAACATAAACTATACATTATGTCTTAAAGATATACAATATACATATGTATGTATATGCGTTTACACCATTAAATTACTGCACTTACAGTAATTATAAAGAGACACAATTAACACTTCTGAACTAAATTAATTATAATTTTATAATGAAAAACTAATCAACCATGAAGTACTTGGAAACTCTCTAATTTTACAAGATAATCAAATATACAACAATAATAAAGAGGTTGGTAATCTATTATATTATAAGTTTTATAACTTTAGGCCCAAAGTTTTTAGTAGATTATACTTTTCATTAGACGAATTAATTTGTAATGTAGAGTACCTATATTATTCAAAATTCAGTAGAATCACATACACAAACACATTGGGGAACAATTTAGTAAATATAATATCCAATTATAAAAATAGATATAGTAGTGAAAGCAAAAATAGATTATAATTATTTGACACGAATTAAATGTCAATTTCTTCCACTGACGAAGTTGTAACGAATACCTAATAAATCATAAAGGTCCTGGAATAAATGATCTTTAATCGAATTAATAGGGTTTGAATTCACCTAACAATAGAAAAACATCTCAACTGTGCTTATCTATGCACATAAAGGTCAGAAGAATACATTTATTATACCTATGTCTTAATAAAACTAAATTCATTATTTTGTGATGGCGTAAATATTAAAAATAAAATAAATTTCTTTAAACTGCTGCTTCATTTAAATCGTTTCTTAGTAAGGCATCGGAAACAGTTCGTTTTTCTATAAATAGAATCGTGTTATTATATTAAAAAGCATATTATTGAAAATTTACATGTGTAAAACACATGTTTTATCCATATATGTATAATAGGAAACAATATTTACTTTTGCCAAAGAAATAGCTCGTGCTTACGAAATCTAGTTAAGAATTCTAGTTCAGTATTACTTCTTAATATATAGAGTAAATGCAACTATTGTAAATAAAATTATAATATATCTCTTACATTAAAGTCTGATCCATTACATTTGCCCGCGATAGTACATACTTGTAGCTAAGGTCACGCGCACGCAAACGCACGTCTATTATTCCATAAATTTCTACAGAATTCAGTAAGATTATTTTTTTATTTTATTTATTCTAGTAACTGTTTCGTGAATGTACAACAGAATACATGTAATACACTTTTTAAGAATATTAATTTTCTTCGCGTAAGAAGATAACTGCGGCTACATAGTTTCATTTATGCATAAGATATTGACGTCCAGAAACATCGGGTGTGAGAATATTAAAACGTGTACTTAAATTGCATATATAATAACAGGCCACTAAGGTTACATGTACGAAAGATTTAGATAATACTGTTTCAGAGGATATACTATACCTAAGTCCATTATTTTTCTAGAATAAGAAAAATATTAAAAGTAAAAATCTTTCCGTAATAGATAAAAAAGAATAATACATAATGTGTCTTAAGATGTAAGACCTAGGGCTGCGTAAATAGGTAGTACAGTATTCGAGGAAGCTGGTAAGCGTATTGAAGTATAGAGATCGTGTATTTTCTGCGCTCTTTCTTCTGCGACAAATTATTAGTTACCTTGCTCTGGAATTAACGAAGATTAGCTAACGGTAGGGGTACATATGTTAGGATGTATATATACGGTGGAACTGCTTATTATACACTCAAGCCAAGGAATAGTGTATTATGATTACCGTATATCTAAGGTACGGACGTATATTATAAGCTGTAGATAGTACACTTGTAGTACAGCAGTTGTGCAGTGTACTTATACATATTTATGACTGTAAAAAATAATAAAATTGATATCTGTACACGCTATATTCCGTTTTTACCTACGAAGAGTCACAGATTCAAACTCTCGAATAACTATCATGATCTTATTTAAACAAATAGATCGACTACAACGTATAATTCCTGGAAATGCAGAGATCTATTTCATACTAAACAAAACAATGACCAGCACACTTTTAACCAACAAAAATTCGGAATAATCGGTACTGGTATGCATAATCTTCTATAAAATTAATAATAGTTAGTCTATAATAACTTAAATAGTAGCGTTAAACTACTAAAATATACAGTTTCTCTTAAATAGATCACGTAGTGTCTAACGCAAGAATAAACCGTTCAGCAACACAACTCCTCAAGAAAATATCAAGTCAGCATGTATACAAAACTACTTCCAGAGGTAAGAGAACAGTGATCAGTTGCAAAGTTAGGTCTGCAAGCAAAAGAATAAACACCGACGGATTCTACCTACAATGAAATCAAAGAACAGAAGCCTACAAGGTGCTGTCCAAATGTGGTAGAGTACAGATTAGAAAACCGCGGACCTCTATAAAATGATTCAATTAGAAGACACGGACAAATAGTGATTGGTTAGCCATGCTTAGGGAGATGAAGATAAAATTCAGTGGACAATTACATCAAGAGCAAACTGGGCACAAGACTGCCCCAGCCAACCCTATCAAGTACATCAAGCCTGAAAATCTACTAATCTCTTCTACTACTCAAAAAGAGTGTAAACAAAAAACTAAAACCCGCAATACAGGAAGACACAATTTGATAGTTATGATCCGACAGCTTAAGGTTTTATATCTGACAGATTATAGTTTCATCTTATACACCATAGATCTGGAACTGGAACTGTGGCTTCTTGATCGAAAATGTTCTTGAACAC
>SMLS01075354.1:0-15254 GCA_004785975.1 Popillia japonica
TTACAAGATCAATTTAAAAACTATTTGAACGAATTACAAAAACTAAAAATAATTCAACGAGTTTATGATAATACTGATTGGAGTAATTCTTATGTTTTAGTAAGGAAACCTGATAATACTTTGAGAATTTGCTTGGATCCAAAAGATTTAAATAATGTAATTAAAAGACAAACATTTAAATTGCCCACTATAGATGAAATTATTTATAAATTAAACAATGCAAAATATTTTTCTACACTTGATGCAACTAGTGGTTTTTGGAACATTCCTCTAGATAAAAGTAGTAGTGATCTTTGTACTTTTGGTACACCTTACGGTCGTTTTAAATTTTTAAGACTTCCATTTGGTATCAATATAGCTAGCGAAGTATTTCAAGAACGTTTTAAAAATATTTTTTCAATTGAAGGAGTAGAAATTTACATTGATGATATTTTAATTTTTGGTAGTACAAAGGAGAAACATGATAAAAGATTAGAAAAAGTTTTTAGAATTGCTCAAAAAGAAAATATAAAGTTTAATTTAGATAAATGCAAATTTGGTTTAAAAGAAGTCAAATATTTAGGATATAAATTTACTGAAGAAGGTTTTTCTGTTGATGATGACAAAATTAAAGCTATAATTGAGATGCCTGAACCACAAAATAAAAAAGATGTTCAAAGATTTTTAGGATTAGTGACATATGTAGGTAGATTTATTAAAAATTTATCTCACAAGTCACAGCCATTACGAGAAATCATAAAGCAAAATAATCATTTTATATGGGGTAGTAAACAACAAGAAGCCTATGCCGAATTAAAGCGAAATATTGCAAATCAAAAAGTTCTCCAATATTTCAATCCCAATATGCCAATAACGTTATCAGTCGATGCATCAAAATACGGGTTAGGAGCTGTTTTAATTCAAAATAACAAACCTTGTGCATATGCTTCTAAAACAATGACTGACACACAAACACAGTATGCCCAAATAGAAAAGGAACTGTTAGCTATTTGTTTTGGAGTATCTAAATTTAATCAATATGTTTTTGCACGAAAGTTTACAATTGAAACTGACCACAAACCTTTAATTAATATCTTTAAAAAAGCGTTAAATGATTGTCCGGCAAGATTGCAAAGAATGAGAATATTTTTACAAAAATATGATTTCAATTTAATTTATAAGCCAGGCAAACATTTAATAATTGCAGACAGTCTTTCAAGAGCTCCATTAAAAGATAAATTTCATGACAGTTTTGACTTAGACACTCATGTATGTGCAATCACTAAAAAAATAACTATAGATGATAATAAATTAAATGACTTAATCAATGCTACAAAAACAGATGATGATTTAACACAAATAATTCAGTATGTTAAAAAGGGTTGGCCAAACAAAATCAAAAATGTTTCAGAAAGTATTAAACCCTATTATAATTTAAGATTTCGTATTACAGAATACAATGGATTACTTTATTTAGATCAAAAACTAATTATTCCCAAATCATGGAAATCTAAAATATTATCTAGTATTCACACAGGTCATTTAGGTATAAGTAAATGTTTACAAAAAGCTAATAATTTTGTATATTGGATTGGTATTTCAAAAGATGTCGCAAACTTTGTTAATAAATGTTCAATATGCAGAAAATACACAAATTCAAAAACTAAAGAACGAATGATATCTCAGGAGATCATAAAGCAACCTTGGTATAAACTTGGTATTGACATATATGAACTAAATGATGAATTTTATTTGTTAATAGTTGATTACTACTCGAAATATCCAGAAATATTAGATTTAAATAAAGATTTAACATCTAAAAATGTAATTAACAAATTAAAAAGTGTATTTGCTAGACATGGTATTCCTTATATAGTAATGTCTGACTCAGGTAGACAATTTACAAGCTTAGAATTTAAAGAATTTGCTAAATCATGGAACTTTAAACACATTACTTCATCGCCACACCATCAACAAACAAATGGGTTAGCAGAAAGAACGATTCAAACAATTAAGAAACTCATAAAGAAAACAGTTGAAAGCAAACAAGATGTAGACTTAGCTTTATTATCATATAGAAACACACCTGTTTATGATTTATATACACCATCTCAAATATTAATGTCAAGATATTTAAGAGATATTATGCCTGTAACTAAAAAATTATTGTTACCTAAATTAATAAACAAATCAAAATTTGATACAAAAATTACACACGCTCAAACAAAAAACAAATATTACTATGATTTAAAAACAAAAGAACAAAATGAAGTATTCGCTAAAGATTCGTTAATTAGATACCAAGAAAAACCAAAAGGTCAATGGAAATTAGGTAAAATAGTTAATAGAGAATGACCTAGAACATATAAAATTGTAAAGGAAGATGGTAAGCATATAATTCGAAACAAAATTTATATCAGAGCAACTAAAGAAAACACTAGCTTTCCAACTTCTAAATATGTTTATGATTACGAAGATATTGAATGTAATAGTAAACCATCAAAAATGAGCAGATATGGACGTATTATAAAATCACCAGAACGTTTGAAATATTAAAATAAACTTAGAATTATGAAATCTACTGTTAGTTATAGGTAATGTTAAATTATAATTCCATAAGGAAAATTTATAGTTCACAAATGATTTTTTTATTTTATTATTTACTATGTAATATATAATTTTATTTTAAAAAGAAAAAAGGGAAGATGTTATAATAAGTGTTAGTTGTGTTGCCTATACACTGTATTGTATATATTTGTTTAAATATTCTTGTACATGTACTGACTGGGAGATAACAAATAAAGCGATTCAAAATCTAGACTTGGTGATATCAAGACACCGATAAAGCCTCATCTATTGTATGTGTAGGACTGTATGTGTGTGTATCTAGGTAGAGACTCCCTTTCCTCTGTTTTATTGCTATACCTTGTTTTTTAATGAGAGGACCTAATCGAAAATAGCCCGCCGAAATATAGTCTTACGATTGGTTTGTTGCCGGTCATGTTTACACTACCTAAATTTTCTAGATTTTAACGACGCCATATTATAGATACAGCTGATTGAGTAAATATTTTGTTAAATATTTTTCTATTATGTTTCTGTGTTTCTACTACGATTAAACAAGAAAATCAATTTTTCTAACTATTTGCTTGTGGACGGATCCACCAGTGGATTATCAATATCGCCTCCAAGAAAACGTGCTACTTTGGGGTGTAGACATTTTTCTGTACTGGAAAAGCAAGTTCTACTGAACATGTACAAGAAAATTATTGGTAGTAATCCTACAATAAAGAAACCACAGAAACATTGCAAATTGCAAACACTTGAGGTAACATATATAAATAGTTATAAATATGTATATTCATATTTAACTTTAATTTTAATTATTTAAATAATAATAAGTGTTTCGAAGACAAGTGTTTTTTGTATTTTTCGTGAATATAAAGCTAAAGGACTAAGGTGGTGTTACCTACATTTGACGGCACTATTAAATATATGATAAGAAGAATCATACATGGCTTTTTTACGATGAAGAACTTCCTACGTTTAACAAAATCTTAAAGAAAATAACGCAAGATCAAAATATACCTCCACTGAGTCGTTCAACGTTATATAAATGAATGAAAATGCTTAATTTTAAGTGCGGATACTAGTTGTTTAAGTGTTTTATATGTATAATACAGAGTATGTATTTACGGATATTTAAAATGTACCTAATTGCAATAGTTTACTGCTCGAACGTGATGACATTGTTTTGTGTAGAGGAAGATGAACAACGCCCAATCTATTATTTAGACAAAACATTGCTGAATGAAGGATACACATGAGCAAACGTGTGGGTAGATGTTAATGTCACAACACGCAGACAAGCATTTATAGATGGTGTAACTACTGGTCTAGAAAATCCTACTGGTAAAGGAAGACGCTTAATTATTTTACATATTGGTTCTAAAAACGGCTGTGTTGACGATGGGTTACTACTATTTGAAAAACAGTCGATTATGATGGATGCAAATGTTTTTCAGGAGTGGTCAATAATATTTTGACGAAATTACCTGGCACTATAGTGTTATTGTAATGAATAATGCATCTTGCCATAGCAAAAAAAAGAGAAAAATACTAACAACTTTAACACGAAAAGCTTCAAAATAGCTGGAGTAAAAGACCATATGTTAACCGCAATTAGAAATGTAATCTTAGAAACGTGGACAAACTGTGTGGAACATGCAATTGAAGAAGACAAAATGTGCAAGTTAGATGACTTAATAGATGATGTGGTAGACTCATTTAGTATTTCGGTTGGAAATGATGACACCAGCGACAGTGATTTTAGTATCGGCAGTGTTAGTGCTTTTGGTGGAGAACTGTAGAATTATGTATTTAAAATATATCATTGGAAAAATTAGTTACACCTTTTTTTGTCGATATGTAGTTTGGTGTTTCTTTCTATTGTAATTTATAATAGTATGTTTCATCAATTTTAAATTTCTAAAATACAAATTTAATGTTCCGATATACTACTACAACAAATACAATGCAAATAATAAAATACATATTAAAATTGTTGTGTACTAATTTTTTGTGCACTTATTTTTATATAAATGTGTTGTATACGTGAAATTTATTTAAATATCCAAATGTAAATAACAAGTATACTTGATTTCATTGTAATTCATCATTTAAATTTACCGCCAAAACAGCTGTCAGTTTAATTTACCTAATGTGAAGCGGATTTTATCATTTGGTCCTCTTAATAAAAACCAAGGTAAATATGTATGTTTGAAGTAAACGACGAAACTTATATCATTTAATGTGATCTAATATTTAATAGAATTATTATTATTATTATTGTTGTTATTATTATTATTATTTATTGCATACCTTTTTGGGTAGTGTTTTGCACATTAACATATACATACAAAAAGTCAATATTTATACCATGTATTCGTTGGTACCAAAAAAATTAGGAGTTTTTATTCCTCTTATTATGAACGTTACGTTTTATACATTAAAATAAACCAATACTAATGTAATATTCTGTTAGACCACTGTATTTCGAATTGACTGCAGCTTTTAAAGTCAATCACAATAATTTACGTATTTCTTCTATACTACTTTTTTTACAATGATAGAAAAAGTGGTGTACACATCAGATAAGTTTTCATTTAAAACTGTGATTTTTGATTTATTAAAGGCGTTAAAAATTTTTCAGATTTGAAAGGTTTTTTCTTCGCATTTCATTGTGATGTGATAAGGAACACGGTTGGGTTATAGTTCCGGGTACAACAGTTCTTAATTGGTCGTGCCCACGAGTGTATCAGACTTCACGGAGCCCATGTAGAACCCTCGCTTGTGAAATTTTTCAATAATTCCGTTAAGGAACACGCCTCACCACTGCGTTTACATTAATTAATTTAAAAGAAATTTAAGAAAAACCGATTTCCAGCGGCGTTCTTCAGGGGCGCATACCTCCGTAGGAAGGGACCGCAGGAAAATTTTTTATAGGAACTTATCATTTTATTTGTTCATGTTCTATCTGCATCCAAGAGATTTCCCACATTTTCCCGGACACCTGTGGATGTAAATCATTGAATCATTAAAAATAATTGGTATTAAAAACAAAGTTTTAACGCTAGTATTCGACGCGACTCCATACAAGAAGGGATTAAAGAAAGTTAAAGGGGTATTTCATGATTACAAAAAATGTTTGGGACCGTTACCTATAGGTTGACTCAATATTTAATATATGTAAATGATGTTAAAATTGTGTTAAGAAGAAACTAGTTACATCTTTCCTGTAATATACATATGTACATAGATTATGTATATAGATGCTAAACAAAGAAATAATACGTCTTTGCATTTTTTTTCGAAAATAGTTCCGAGTAAAGTGTAGGCGAGAGAATTTGAAAAAAAAATTACTTAATATTTCAATGTTTCATCGAAATTTAGTAAACCATATTATAGATAGTTAACAGAAAAACATAAGATTTGGCCTTCAGACCATTTCGCTTTATATTTCTTTAATTTGTTTATTGTCTAGTCATCTTTTTCTTTTTCGCTACAGGTATCTTATAGCGGACACCAACTAATATTTGCTTCTTTCCCTCCCTTCGTTCACTTTCTCATCTTTGCCTAATCTTGTAATGCTTTTGTCTACCTAACATTGCTAACGTAGTGGTTTTGTATATGTCAATCATTAATAGTTAGTAAAATTTTTTATGTATAATTAAATTTCTAGAGAAACATTAAGATGAATACCTTCACAGCCTGTAAAGTAGTACGAGCGCATGAAAAGGAAGAGCAAGAAATTCTAAACAAAACATACAATTTAGATCTAATGAATACATCTGGTTTAGAAATTTTTGATGTTTCATATGATGGGATACGAAACATTAAGGATCGAATACTACACATACATCGAATTAGCCGCATTATGCATGATTCAATTGATTATTTGGTATGTATTATTGAGTAACGCTTTAGTTTTAAAGTTTTCAAAGATCTATAATTTAGAAGTCTATAATAAACTAATAAACTAAACATGTAACTGTACATGTATGTTAGTTTTTTAATATTTTAGTTCTATACAAGATGTCGATCGCCTTGGGCTGTTACTAAAATCACATTAATCTATATTTACATAGATATACACAGAAAGGCCGCAGAAAAATAGATTATGGATTTTATTAAAGACCGCATAGATTTTACAAATAAAAAATGTCATCTTATGCAATAACAGATATATTATTATACCTAAAAAATTTAAGAAATCTTCAAGTTGTAAATGACGTTCTGAAGCACTCATCCTTTTAAGTAGCGTGTTTGATGTAATCACAATTTGGATAAAATCTGTTAATTATTTGCAATATCTGCAGAAAAAGGACCATAAGGATGTAATATTTGAATAATTATACAATATAATATGGGACTAATGGGAGAACCCATATTAGCATTAATAGTTCTAGATTTTTTGTTAGATGATACTTTGCCCAAATTACCTTTTCAACCACCATTCATTTCTAAGTACGTACCCAGCGATATGATCCAACAGACACTAGACATTTTCAACACCTTCAATCAACATATACAATTCACTATAGAAACGGAATCATTACGAAGTGTGTCCTTCTTAGACACTAGGGTTATCCGGACACAAGAAAACAAAATCATTCTTAATTGGTACCAAACACTCACAGCTTCTGGTAGATTCATACATTTTCAGTCTAATCATCCTATCAATGAAAAATACAACACAGTTATTGCTATGAAGAATAGAATTTTGCATATCAGTCACAATTCTTTTGTTCGGGATAACTTAAAAAAACTGTTTGCCATTTTTCCCAATAACGGCTATCCAAAGCAGATATTAAACCAATTAATTTATAATTCTAATAGTTTTGATGGTCCTACAGAGGATCCGGTTGCTGGTGAGCTCATCATCTACAGGAGAATACCTTATATCCGCCGTTTGACAGAAAAAATTATAACTAATTTGAAACCATTTAATAACATCAAAATTGCTAAATACAATACCAATACCATACGGAATATATTAACCAAAACTAAAGACAAAACACCAACCTTAGAAACTTGTAACACTGTTTACAGCATACCATGTGCTAACTGTAATAGCTTCTAGATAGATCAAGCATCACAATTACTGAAACGCCGGATAACCCAACACGATCGATTGTAGGATTGGCAAGATTTCATGCGCCCTTGCATCACACAATATAGATCGAAACCATATGTTTGATTATAACAATATCAAAATCCTAGAAATTGAGAACAATTACAAAAACGTCTATTCTTTGAAATGATTCACATCACCTGACACAAGTCAATTAAGCATAATTGTCTCGAATGTCTTACAGCTACAAAGCCAGTTTTGACTTTCTGTTGACCCCACCGTATTTTGTTTTCAATTTTAATAAGTTCCAATTTTTTACTATTTTATGCCCTGTTTTATATTACACTTTTTACTAGAGACTTGTCCGTATATCTTATAGTTATACGTATCTTTACACGTCCGAGTTTTAATCGACATACATCTTTGGAAACAGAGTGGTTTTACTCGTTGTTTGCTGACTAATTGTATGATGCCACACACTAATCATTTTTTTTAACTCAAAATTGTAAGTAGTCCACTAAGTTTTAATTTAATTCTAACTTTGTAATTGTTATTCATCCTTGTAGCATGCTCCTGATGAAGTTATTGAAATATAACGAAATATTGAGCTTATGAATAAATGAGTTTTTAATTCAACTAGAGACCGAACACCCTGATATTCGTCTTTACCCTCATTACTTATGGATACCATCTACAGTATAAATGTTTTCGCCGTAAACTATGAAGTACGGAATTAGGGTTTTTGAATTTTAAAGAAATAAAATACCATTAGCATTTGACGTTTCGGATGCTTTCCATCCTTTTTCAAAAACCTATTTCATATAAAAAATTGCAAATTACAACTAAAAAGCAGTTTAGAAATAAATAATTACTTACATAGGCTGTAGTACAAAATTCTTAGTAAGAACACCATTAACACCATATTTGTGTTGGCTCAAACACTGTTCTTGCATGTGTAGAAGATTTTATTAATGGTGTTCTTACTAAGAATTTTGTACTACAGCCTATGTAAGTAATTGTTTATTTCTAAACTGCTTTCTAGTTGTAATTTGCATTTTTTTATATTAAATAGGTTTTTGCAAAAGGATGGAAAGCATCAGAAACGTCAAATGCTAAATGGTATTTTATTTCTTTAAAATTCAAAAACCCTAATTCCGTACTTTATAGTTTACGGCGAAAACATTAATACTAGTATCATCTCAACGTCGGAGATACATCCGAGTTCTTCATTTACAAGTTTATAGTATATACATACAGGGTGTTAAAAAAAGGTTGTCGTATATTTTACCCAATTATAGTACTGGTGGAAATAAACAAAAAAGTCTTAGTCAACATGGGTTCGCAATTCAACTGTTTTTGACATATAGTTGATTGCATATTGTTTTATTAGAATAAAAATTTTGAAAGAAATTCTGATCGCAATGTAAATTAAACAAATGGTTATTTAAAGTAAAACTAAAGAAATTGTTCTACATGTCCACCGTTCACTTCTAAGCACGCTTCACACCTTCTTATGAAAGATCGACGCACTCTTTCGAAAATTTCTGACGTTCTCCGAATTTCCTCGCAACAATTTACGATTCGTTGCCTAAGTTCTTCCAAATTGTTTACAGATCGTGCGTACACTAATTGTTTTAGATGCCCCCAAACATAGAAGTCTAGAGGTGTCAGGTCAGGGGACCTAGGAGGTCATGCAGTTGGTCCACCCCGTCCTATCCATCTCTCGTTGTAATCTTGATTTAATAAATTTCTAACTACGATGGAAAAATGCCCAGGAGCTCCATCGTGCATAAACCACATATTTAATCTGTTAAAAAGTGGCACGTCTTCCAACAAATCGGGTAATTCATTTCTAAAAAATCCAAGTATACTTGTCCCGTTAAACCATTAGGGAGAAATACTGGACCAATTAAACAGTATTCAAAAATAGCAAACCAAACATTTAGCGAAAAACGGTTTTGGTGATGCAGTTCAAGAACAGCATGAGGATTTTCATCTACCCAGACGTGATTGTTATGAAAATTGAATATTCCGTCTCTTGTAAACCCAGCCTCGTCACTAAATAAAATCTGAGCCGCAAAATTAGAAGTTTCTGCCAGCTTTCGTAAAACCCAATGACAAAAAACCCTACGTGCATCATAATCACGAGGAGCAAGAACTTGCACGCGTTGAATGTGGTAGGGATAGAGCTGCTGTTCCCGCATAATTCTCCAAATGAGAGGATGACTGACGTTCAGTTCTGCGGCAAGTCTTCGGATGCTAATATTTGGGAAGATTTGGAAATTCTTCGGCATACATACGTCGTGCTTCAGTGGCATTACCATTCGCACGGCCGTACATAAAATGCATATCGGCCATTTCTGCATTTGTGTACTTATGCATAATTTGAGAACGAAAAACAATTGACGCAAATGATAAATAATCTGATGACAGATGTCTGACACAACTAATTTTAAGCCACAATCAGTTGTTTGACAAAGGGAACTATTCTCAAAACCGAAAAATGAATTTTTTTATTTTAAAATATGCAATCGACTATATGTCAAAAACAGTTAAATTGCGGACCCATGTTGACCCAGGCTTTTTTGTTTATTTCCACCAGTACTATAATTGGGTGAAATATCCGACGTTTCTTTAACACCCGGTATATGTTCTTTCGCTGGATCTTTGCCGATACGTCATAAATTTCGGCCATTTTTTCGACACAAATCTAGTCGAATCAGACAAACCTGTCATTCTCTGTTTCTTTCTAACGTTCATGTTAGTCAAGTAGAACATATAATTGTGTGGCTTAGCTTGTAATGGATATCCGATGAGGTATCGGCAAAGATCCAACGAAAGAACGTACATATATTTAGTAAAGAATTGTAGGAAAATTAAATCCTAAAAATTTTTTACTGTTACCAGAAACAGAATTTGGGTTGTATCCTACAATTCATTACAATATATGAAGGATCAGCTTCAGTAACTGATTTTGTCTTCAAACTCTGCTGCCTATATATATTTATACATACATACATATAATATGTTGCTCGAAATATCCGACCTTATAAAAGTTCTTAAAAAATTATTGAGAAAAAGTGTAGGTATTCTTAAGTTTCGTATCTTAAAATTAGTTGCACATGTACAAGGTGTTTTCTAACGGCATGCCAGATCTAACTTTTTTTGAATTTTAAAAATCTGCATACGTTTGTCACCCTAGTCATATAGAGTTTGTCTATTTCTATCACGAGTATTTCAAAAGTTATGACTATTTTTACGTCTAAATTAAGGTGCATTAAGAAAATTAGTTCCGTTTAGAAAAAGATATACGACTTTCGCACCATTACATGGTTTGGCTACGTCTTCTGTTTTCGTTGGATCGAGAATTCAACAAAAAGAAAATTTCTAGTGAGTCCAACACTTAGGTCCTTTAATTTTCTCATTAAAGTTGCCCTATATTTTTTATGATTATTCAATAGATATTCTTTCTCTCCAATCTCTTTCTTTTCGTTCGACTTTACATGACCAATCTGATGTTACTACTTCCTTATTCATTACTTTCGTACTGTTAAATTTGTTTCAAATTATTATACATATCTTTTTGCATGTTCAATCCTTCTTCCCTAGCCTTGCCCATTATCTCACTTTCATCAACTTTGCGTTCTCGTGCTAGTTTTTTTGATTCGTTGTGTGGTGTTACAATTCCATCTCCACTCCATTTCATTAATTGTAATGTTATTATGTTTATAATGTCATTTTTAAGTTTATTATATCACCTGCATTAAATGTCCAACCAGTTACAACTACACTATTTTTCTTTCCCTCTTTCTCCATTCACTCCAGTCTCTTACTTACTTCCCTTAATTTGCCTCTAATGTCTTTGTCTTCGTCCTTTAATTTTCTTGTCCTATTGATTTGTTTTTTTCTCTTAAGCTTTTTGTTTGTCTCTTAATTTCAATTTGTTCTTGATTTATTTGCTTATCGTTTAAATCCCCTTATATTCTATTAGTAGATCTAACTTCTCATCAGATGTTTTATTTTTAACTCGTACCGGAAATGGCATTGTCTTTTTACTAAATTCGAATATATCTTTCTTAATCCGCTTCTTCCTTGTTTCATCATCAGAGCAACCGTCACTCTTCAAAGGAGTTTGCTTTCTTTACTGTGTTTATCACTACTACTACTGTATTCTGTCCGTAATTGACACTGTTGTTTAAACTTGTAGTTGAGTCTCTTCTTTCCAAGATCTCTAGATCCTGTAGACGAGGTGGATCAATTCGCATTTACTGTTTTATGCCACCGTCCTCATAATTTTCTGTCCATCACCTTTTCCTGCCAATTCCAAATTCCTGCAGTTTGTAGGCTTCTGGTTACCATTCACTGGATTAACCTCTTCTTCTTATATTACTAGATTTTCGTGCAGTGCTTTTATAGTAAATTCCTCTAATGGCCTCCATCTATGGCCAAGTCATTTTATTGTCTTTTATTTTTTTTCTTCTACTTCTATTTCTGTTTCAACAGCGGTGTCGTTTTCTACCCTTTCTTAGCTATACTGTTATTCCCTGATCTTTCACAGCTTTCATCGTCTTTGCTACGTTCTTCTAACAGAGTCAACAGCTTGGAAACGCATCCATGTTAATTTAATTTTCGCTTGCTATTTCCATAATTTGTTTCATGCTGTGAATAGCATCCGTTGTCGACATCGCTAGTGTAAACCCACGCTGATGTATGACCTATCCATTGCTCCTAATCTTCTGTGTTATCGTAGATAATAATGTTTTATAAAGTCGTGCAAAGTAAAGTGGTGCCTCTATAGTTGATTGGCTAGGATTGGCTCCTCGACAAAAATGTGATTATCATCACCTTCTATTCCCATCTTTTAGCTTATTGTCATTTAAAAGATAACTGAAATAATCTCTTCTAATGTCGTTTTTTATTCCACTTCATTTTTGCATGTTTGATATTGTACTATAATCTTTTGGTATGTGTTATATATTTTTATTCATTTTTTATTCGATGTTTATTTCGATGTTTTCCACTCTACTATTTATTTATTGCCTCTTATTTCTCCCTATTACCTTATTATATTATTTTATTGTTTGCTTTTATTCTCTTCTATCTTGTTTTCTATTCGACTCCACCCATTGAAACCGCGTCCATAGATTTTTTCTACAATTTTGTGACACTTTTTGGCATGATTCGTTTCTCGTTTTCCATCAATCGTCGTCGAAAATATGATGTAATTATGAATAAAGGGAAATACTCATAATAATTAAGCATATTTGGAATATCGCTGAGAATAAACTAGGCATTATCTGTGAAAAAAATTACAATTTAATGCCATGATAGAAAAAAGTTCAATTATATTTTGGGACAGTAATTTCTGCACTTATTAATAGATTTTATCTAACAATTCGGTACTCGGACGTGTAGTATTAACTTACGGTTCATTTCTAATAATGTTTGAAGTTAATTCCGTAACTTGAATCTCGATTTTACATGGACATTATCGAGTATTACCTACACAAAAATTTTCCTGCTTCTTGAGTCAGTTATTTAAAGTTGGAAAATGTTTCTTATGTACCTTTAATTACATAGTCATTAAAAGTTTTTTATATGTAGTTTCTTTTTCAGTTTTTTGTACATCTGCAACAGATGGGCACTTATTTGCCACTTAGTTTATTTCGATCCATCTGTAGTAGGTTTATGAGTAGAGTTACAATTGGAATTACCAATTTGGTAGGCTTCAACAAAAGCTCATACTGTGGCTGTAGTATTGATGACATACTTTTTCATGTTCCCAATATATTTCAAACAGGTAAGTCTTGAATTATTGAATATTTTTATTTTAATGATTACTGTTTGTACAAGTAAGTATACGAAAAATCAGCTACCATGTCCTTAGTGCAATTAGTAATAACAGTCTTTATTTTCCTCTTTTAAAAGGGATATACAATAAATATATTTAACAAAACTATGAACGAAGACAAAGCAAGATAACTTCAAATTACCGCAAAACTGACTTCTGTACTTATACTCAGCCACATTATAAACCATATCAAAAAAATATCTTCAGTAATATGATAAATAAAATCGAAGGCTTTCACGGCCTGAGTCTCTATAATAAGGGTTTCCGGGTGTTGACCGTATCATGGTTAGTAAAAAAATATACAGGGTCCTGCAACTGCACTCCGGTCTTTGATTGCTCATTTGCTATTCAAGTGACACGATTTTCTGAACACACTGTGAAACTAGACATTAAGAAGTATGTCTCAAAATTATTTTGGATTATACAGGGTGAAAAATAATTGGCATAATCACATATATTTTTTTTAAATAGAACATTGTGTATATTTTTGCATTTTTGGATGTCACTGACTATTGTGTGTACGTACCTATTTTATTTTTTTATTTGATGCGCTTGTTTAGTGGAAATTAATATTTTTGTTAAAAAATCGATATTTACATAGCGCCATTAAAAAAATCAGTACTGCCACAAATGCGCTGTTTAACAATGAAATAGTTGGAAATTCTTTTAGCAAGGCACAGATGCATAATTTAGGCAAAAATTTATGCTGTTGCGACGTACAGGGTGTTCAGAATTCATGATCCAATTTCGGAAACTGACTAACATTTTTAGATTTTTTTTAAATTGGACGCCCTGTATATTTTTGCATAAACAGATTCCGATCATAATTGTCAACAATTTTTGTTAATATGTTCCTATGACTATCTATAGTAGTTTTTGATAAAAAAGCAAAATTTAAAAATGTGTACGAAATAATAATAATAATAATAATATGTATTTATTGGTCTATCAAATCAAATCATTGCAATGCCTTATTATTTTACAATAATCCTAGATATATGTACCTAATTTTAAAGATCATAATTTATGACACATATTTGATTGAGTAACCAAAAAGAATTGTATCACCGGATTAGAGGTAATAGTACTCAAATCCAGTGGTCTGCCTACAATCTTTGAAAGTATTTTTAATTCTAAAATAATAAAAAATAATAGAAAATGATAATATAAATAAAATAGTATAAGCCACCTAAATACATAGAACAAAAGACAAAAAAAGAAAAAAACCGATATAGTGACTACAACTCAAACGCGCGCTATCGTACAGATGCAGCTGCAAATACAAATCCACCACAATTTACCCCCCGAGAGGAACAGTCTATATTTCGCTGCAATGCATTGTGTAGATTCATACTTAGGTGTTAAATGTGCTATGATTGCCTAAAATGTGAAAATATAAATACCGCCACGTATGTTAATATGTAGGTACTAATAAAAAGTTGGGTTACTATAGTGATATGTAAATGAATAGAATATAATAGGGTAACAAGCGCTGAATTTATATTTTAAGTCTACTTCACGGCATGAATTATTTTAACAAGGAACTTGTATTCATGACCTTTGTATTATGCTCAAAACTATCCTGACAAAAGACATTCAGACGAAAGATGTATATATTTACATAAACGGTTGCAGATCTTAATTATAGAGAAATTTTGTTAATTACATGAATTATGTATGACTATTTCTAGTCGTTTTTGCTAAAATCGTACAATTCAAAATATGTAACTAATAGCAAAATGAAAGTAACGAAAAACATAAACCAAACTAGGGAAATATACACAACAATAG
>ML219671.1:0-32005 GCA_004785975.1 Popillia japonica
TTTTTCTGATGTACTCTTGATGACACAGTGAACAAATTGTGCAAACTTAGTCAATAGAAGCAGTATAAAAGCATATTCTATTAGATTTTCCATAGTTTTGGTATTCTTGTTTCTTATCTCACTGGGGACGATAATACAGAATTTACAGCAGGTATAATGCTTCAAGGTCTTCCATAGTATATTGCAGTAAATACTACCGTAAACTTAACGTTCCCGCACCACTATATAAATAATACATGTATACCAAAATTTAAGACCTCATTGCGCTAATATTGATTTTAATTAGAATAATTCCCACTAGGATTTAGAGTCAAGAGAGCATCCGCTCGTATAGTGCGTAGTTCGTTACGTATACTAAACCGAGAGATAATCCTGTTATATGTTGCGGTCTAAGATGTTTCGTAACACAACAACCGTAGGTCCCCGCAGCCCCAAAGTCCGAACTAAGCAAAACCGCAGTCCGCCACCGCCTTCGAACCGACCACTCCTTTCTCAAGAATATCCCTTTACGTCTTGAAACCGCTCAATTTCGTACATCAAACCGCAATACCGTGGACCGCGGATAGATTCCGGAAAATCTTTTGCGAACCAAAATAAACATCCAGCGGAGTAACACAACAACAATGTAATTAATTAATTAGTTTCGCGAAAAGGTTATCATTTGTCAATTATTTCTGTTTAGCGGTCTGCTGAGGCCGTTCGCTTCCTTATAGAATCGCAGGTAAAAACACCATTTACACTTTAGCACGGTAAGGTGCGCGACATATAAGGACACTGGTCGCTGTCTGATGCGCATAAAGAATCGCAACTAACCCGCTGCGGACTTAGTCTTTTAATTAGGGACATAATTAATCTGTACAGTCAATCAGATCAACCAAATTAGGCACAGTAGGCTTATACGGTTTTGATATGGTATACGGGTTGGAAGCGAAACGAATTTAAATTCACCTTTTAGTTAGGTATTTTGTACGCAACAGGATAATTAAATTCCACCTTAAATGAGAGTGTAAAATAATTAATTTAATTCCTTTTTACATAATCGATTCTCGTTGATTGTTCTTTCATGTTAATGGAGTCGTCTCCGAGTATTATTATTTATGTTGGTAGATATTGGGGATAAGTGTTTCTTTCTGGGCATATCTTCTCCAAAAACGACGGGTTGTCTTTATCAGAAATCAGTATCTGAGCCAAGATCTCTGTGATCAAACGTTGCACTTTTGTTTGAGGTAGCACCCCTTCAGTAAAAAGGGAGACCTTCAAAGGGAGTTCGGGTTAGGTTGATGGATTTAATAAATCTTTGTCTAATATTGAATCAACGATGTGCTGTTGATACCATTATTACTGTTAATTAGTACCCGTCACAGAAGTGATGTCTCTGAGCAAAATCTGTAATACTAGGGCTAGGAAAATTTTCGGTGGAGGCGCCTGGATATCGATCCCACACCGCAATCTTTTCACTAAGAACATCTACACAGACAGAACCAGATGTTTGAAGAAAGTTGAGTATTCTATAACAAAGTATTTCTAACTCCAGGAATTTATAGCAACAAGCCAAAGGGTAAAGGCAAAGAAAACGGGAAAGAAAGCTAACTGGCAATATAAGAGCTATGTCAAACTAAAATAAAATCTGATAAGATACAGCTAATTGCTAACTGAAAATTCACACTACATGGTGGTAGCATTTAAATTCTGCACACGCCTACCAAATTCCACACTTACAACATGGTCGAAATTAAGTAAATATTTTCTGTATCTTGGTGAATCTGCATACGTTTCTAGTTTTTCGAAAGGAACGGTTACTAAGGTCTTTGGTTTGCAATAATGTTGAAAGAAATGTAATTTAGTCTTCGTGATCCTATCAAAATCTTGTTTTACAAATTAGATATTCCGCAAGAATGGTAATCCAATCCTTTCTTGGCGTTCTCCATTCTCCAAGGTGCTGGATATGTATGCTTAGTGTTAAGGTGATGATACACTACGACCTGAAAGATATATTGTGTCCGCCATTCTCGCTGTGTTTACAGCTGGCCATTTAGTCCGATTCCTTTTAGAAAGTGTGAGATGTCGGAGGGCCTCAGCTTAGGTAGTTCTCTCGCACCAGTTATGTTGGTGAGGATGTCATTAACGAGGGGCAAATACCCTCCTTGAAACCATCACAGCTATTGCAGTTTATTAAAGCACTTAGACTGGATGGGGAGCTATAATTGGGGACAAATACCAACATCGTATAGCTCCTGTAGGGGAGCACAATAGATCATTTAGTCGCAGTGCAACATAACCCTCAACTCGAATTCTAATTCTAGGTAGTTCTCCTTCTTGAATTTCATGTGCTCCTAGTTGCAAGGCCCTTGAGTTATACAGTGCAGAGCTGTTTGAGAGTAAATGGATGGATGATTCATCCTCTTCCCTACAAAGTGTACATTTGACACCCTTTGTTATTCCCAGCCTGCTTGGGTGTCCGTTCCGTTTGGAATGGCCCGAAGGGATCCCTGTCAATATACGAATATTAGTTTTCCTGAGCTTAATTCATTCTGAGAATCTCTTCGGTAATGTTCCCAGAAAAGTTTTAGCTTGCCTCATACCGCCTCCCAGTATTTGGATTTTCTCTGCTCTAGTTCACATTTGAGCTTCCCCAGCATTATACTGCTACTTTTCCCGCAAAAAGGTTGAGGCACCACAAAAGGTGTTCTGGCCTTTGAAGCTGATAACATTGGAGTGCAGCGCTCTGATGGCTGCTTGACCATCAGACATTATGGTAATCTCTTGCTTTTCATACCTTCTATCGACATTGAACCACACGCATCTTTCAATGGCGTGTATTTCCGCCAGGAAGATACTCGGGGCATGTCCGAGGTTTCCTCGACTTCACGAAGCTGAGGGGTATGCCTAGCCAATCCTTCCCCTATTATTCTACGCCTAGTCATTTTCGCTATGTTTCCCACCAAAATGTGGAGAGGAGCAAGGTTCAATACCACTTCAATGTCTGCTGTGGGACAGGTTCTCATTGCCCCAGTTATGCATACACATGCTAACCTTTGCCTTTGGCAAGACTAGTTCTCGCACTGACCAGGTTAGTCCTTTTGCTCCTAGTCACTGCTCCATAAGTGATCATTGATCTTACTATTGCAGTATACACCCACAGCATTATTTTTGGGTTACAACCCCAATTATTTCCTTTTCTTGCTTTATACGTTACTTCGAGCTAATGCTTGTTCCACGAAAGTTTATTATCTAGAATAAGGCCTAGATATTTCACCTCCTTTTTCCAATCTCTGTCTTGACCCACTTATTCGCACCAACTTATTGTAGGAATAAGTCTTCTTTGTACTGACAGTGCTGAATCTGTACATTTGATACCAACTCAGAGCTACGACACTGATTTGCAAAATCAAATTTTGTAGGAGTTCCCCAAAATGAAATGTTGTATCCTTTGATCAGATTAATTTTGATTTAAGTGAGAGATCTTTCCTTTACTCCTTGATTAATGTGAATGCTTTGGTGAGACGCAAAGATAACTTACTGTAGATATAGCCGCAGAAACTGACTGCTACTACTTCTCTTTTTTAAAGTCTCTTAATTCTTTTCTCAAATTCAATGTGCCAAATGATCTACAAGAGCTAGGCTCCTAGATCCTTGAGTTCCATATTCTGACTGATTGTTTAAGACTTAAGACGGATGAGAGCTCTCAGGGCCAAAAGCAGTCGCCTATTTGGTTCAGGTATAAAAGTCATTCCATGAGGAATGCAATTAGACAACAGTAATCAAAAAAACAATCCTAACAATTTGTGTAAGCTCTTCCCTACATACGTATGTAGATATGATAGCTGATAAGTTCAACATTTGAAACAAAATAGGGTTGATGACCTGACAGTAGATGTTAGTTATTAATATATTTTGATTTTTTTGAGTTGCTACGTATAGAACATAGTAAAATTGCTCGTAATTCCGTTGTTTATCAATTAAAATTAATAACGCATGTATATATTAGTAGCTTGTGCCATTTTATATTACCAAAATGTGTATTAGTAGCTTAAAATAAATACTCTTTGTCAATATACTTTAGAGTTCTTGGTGTGATTTGAATTTCGAATTGAATGTAGAGTATACGTTTACGTTATCTAAGGGCTTACCGTTTGCGTAGAGGAGCTGTAATCGATACTGTATTCCGTTGTTGGTTTTCTGACCGTCGGCTTCCTGAAAAGCAAAACGAAGAAGTAAAAAAAAGTGTACCTAATGCATATATGTATACGTTGCATGCACGATATGCCCACTGCCGCCATTCTTTCCCTCAAAAAACTTAAAATGTTGCCGAGGAAGAAAAAACGGCGAAGTTTTCAAGAGTTGGCGCGATAATGGTTCCGGTTGTGACCGGCGCTCAACTCTGGTTTAGGTTTCATGATAAATGTTCCAACCGACTCGAGCCCTAATCTTCTGCATCGCCACGAACACAATTACATCCCCCTCCCTTCTTCCCGCTACTTTCTCCTCCCTGGTTTCTGGCCCAAAACACGCTGTATTTATTCATCTCACTTTCCCTCTGCTTGTACACTTTACTAAACGGCTGCCATGGCAACACGAGGAGAACCAAAACGTTTCGGCGTATTTTAAAGTTAAATTTCGTTTCATGTCTATTATGGAGTTCCACGAACTTCCCGCTAGTAGAATGCTATGCTATGCTCGTTCAGTATATATTTTATTAACAAGGTTAAGTTAAAAATGATTTCTGGTTAGTGTACAGGTTATTTTTAGAAATAAATAGCAATAACAGGGATTAATGTAGTTATGTAATTAATGGCGTGCCCATGTTACGTATGTCTATACATATTTGGGTTTTATTGCTGGTCTATTTTTAAGGTTCATACATATATAAGTAAGCTCATAATACAAACTAGATGAATATGTTGATAATGGAAGGTCAGGAGCTATTGAGATCCGATATCCGAATGAGTCCTCAGGAGTATGAAATATAAAACGAAATAAAAATAAATATGTACATACATACATATCTAGATAGGAAAGAGTGTATCATATGAAAGAACGTTACAAGAAATGTTGCAAAGAGTGAATGATCATAAGTGTTTTGCATCAGTAGTGAAAGTTAGCCCAGATGTATGCAAGAATGCACACTGGAGTGGCTTGTTTTACTATAGTATCAGTGAACTACAACTTCATTATTACGATTTTCTGAGGGTTTATAGGTTATTCTGTAGAAACTAAAGATACATTTGTATCTAGATTCTCATAAAATGCCACCAAAATAGCGATTTTGACGTTAGCGATAGCAGAAGACCTATTAAATTAGATGAAGAGCGTATCAAAGCGCTTTTGAAGGATGACTTTCAGCAAGCAAGTCGTCAATTACCACAAAAAATAAACTACGATCATAAAGCGATTCTCAACCATCCCGATTCAATGGGATTTGCAACAAAAATGGAAGCCTGGATGCCTCACCAGCCTAACGAAAACAACAAAGAAAATCGCCTTCAAATTGCTCCTCTCGCCGACCATCGAGCAACAAGTGGTCATGAACAGCACTTCCTGTATCGAACCGTACTGGGAGATGAGAGATATGATGCAAAGAGAGGAGTGGGTGGCTACAGGAGATACGCCAAAGCCAAGAATCAACCCTGGCTACCATCCAAAGAAGATCATTAACTGCATTTGGTGAGAGTGGGAGGGCATGCTACACTGGGAAATACTCGAAAGAAATGCCAAAGAAAACAAAGAGCTCTACATCGCCCAGTTACACCGCGTGAAAGAGGCTATTCCACTGAAAGGACCTCCTTGATAAAGGCCAAACAAAACTCCTCCGCCACAACGCCAGGCCTCATGTCGCACAAGTCGTCAAAGCTGCACTTCAAGAGGTCGAATTGGAGGTCCTTCAGCATCGTATTCTCCGGACCTTGTAGCTTGTTCTCTTCCACTCCATGTCGGACCATATGAGGAGCAATGAAGAGGACCTTAAAAACTGGCTCAACAACTTTTTCGGTACTAGATCGGGCGATTTTTGCAGTTTTCACGGAAAGGCATCGACAAATTGATCGGGAGATGAGATGAGGCCGAAAACACCTATTATAGTGTACAAATTCAATAAAGACTTCTGTATAACCCTGACCCGCTCCAGCATTTATGCATGTTATGCAAAGCAATCCAATATTCTTTAAGACCTTGGGAGCTAGACGCAGCCCAATGTGAGGACCAGACATATCCTGAAGCTTCATATTTAGACTCCAGTAAATACAGAGCCGCGTAATGAGACTCCAGCTGCCATCAATATCATCTTGGCTAGAATAGCCAGTTTATTTAGAAGCGAGGGGTCAAAGATCTCAGTCTCATGAAAATAAAAAAATAACTAAAACATCCTAACATCTTTAGAGTTACTTTCAAATTAACTAAAACAAATAGTTTGTTAAATATTACCCGGCAAATATATATTGCATACTACCTCAAAAAGCAAACCTAACTAAGCATACGATTTCTTGTTTGAATATGCAAATATCACGCGATATTCGTTGGCATAGATCATAATGTTTTACTTCGCGCTGTTTCCAGTACACTAACCATCCTTTACGACCATTAACGTGCTTTCATGTAGGTCATATCCATGCAATAGGGTTGTATGGAATAAAAACGTAATTTGCGTAATTAAAGAGAGAACAGTTGCATAGCGCTTCGAGGTTTTTCATTATTGAACTACCGAACGTAATTAATTTTCAGTTGACATTGTGGGCATACCGTGCAAGGATGAAGTAAATACCTTCAAGTTGTCGTGATTCTACGTTTGTTAATGTAATTAGATGCATTTTTTGTCGAATCGGTACTAATTTCTTTGTTTAAAGTTTAATTAAGATTTTTATGTCTTCAGATTCTGAATGAATAATTTTTATCAATATGCTAAACTACTAACTAAGTAATTGATAATTTTTAATCAAGTTGTGTTACATCATTCACATTACATTTCTGTACGTAATAAAAATATAACTATCGAGGCTAGATGTGTACTGACCTGATCCTTTTCAATAAATCCAATAAACGCCGTTCTTTCGATTTCAATAGGTTGTCCTGCCCTATCATACAGAGCGATAACGAAATGAAAGAAGTTGGATTTGCGAAGGTTGCTGGGTGGCTGCTTTTCGAAGTGAGCTCTACCGACGCCAATGCTGCAAAGAAAAGAGAAAATATGTTATAATCCTAGGTGTACATAAACTACAAAGCTATAAGATTAGCGACGTTTATTGAGGGAACATAATTTAAGATAAATGTTTAGAATAATCGTGTGATGTGAAAATATATTACGTTAAAGTTATAATAAAGTTCCTGTAGCAAAACTTTAATGGAAATGTATTGACCTATTTGAGTTCTTAATATATCATGGACATATACGGTGACTTGAACAGCAGGCACTGAGTGTGAGATTTTTTTTCTACTGCTGGCTTCTTCAAGGGCTCAAACTCTGATTGAGTTGCAAAGTTAATTAATTCTGGCAGCAAAATTTTTCAAAACTTCTTCGTTAAACACTGATCAGGCATCTTAACCATTTTTTTAATTACTCTGATAGATTTAATGCTATTCCTATATGTATTCCTAGCTAGAGTTTGTGGAATACTTGTTCAGAACACTAAATTAGTTCCAAATTCTTCGAGAACAATAATAATGTTAAGGAAATTTACCGGTAACTACAGATTGTTTGATAGAGTTATTCAATTTTCTGTCTGTGGAAGATCTCGTGAATATACTTCAGGAGAAACACAATTTCCTAATAGAGGAAAGTACTAAAATGCTAAAGCCAACGTTCTAAATGTGGGCCAAAACTATTGTGTGGCTAACAAATATTGAACAGTAAATTAATCATATATCCGCCATCAATCCACTGTTAAATCTTTATTATCCTTGCCAGATCCAGCCTTCTATTACGAATCGTTTTTTTCCTTCTTTCATTTCTTCTTTTCTGATTTTTCATGCTGTAATATACTTAGAACACTAGAGTGTGACTGCTAAACTAAGCATCAGGAAGGGCAAATGAGCTACCACATCGCATAGCTTTACCATTCTTTTAGCGGATCCACCTAGGTAAACAGATCCCAAAAAGAACAAAATTAAAGATATGCCAAAGTCTGTTGAGGCCGATATTAACCTATGCCGCAGAATCCATAAAAATGTCAAAAGAGGGAAAAAATGCTGTTAATTCAGGAGAGGAAAATAATAAGAAGGATATTGGGGGGTGCACCGCTGGAAAATGGGGTGTATAGAAGGCGGAGCAATAAAGAAATAATGGAACAAATGGACGGAAAAAACATATTAGCACATATAAAAATGTTAAGGATAAAGTGGTTGGGACATATATACAGGAAAGAAACAGAGAAACATGTAAGAGCGTTAACAGAATGGAAGATGGACGGGAGAAGGGCGAGAATCAGACCAAGAATAAGATGGATAGATGAGGTGGAAGAGCATCTGAAGAAGATGGAAGTTAAAGACTGAAGTAATAATAATAATCATAATAATAATAATAATTTATGGCTTAGCATCCCCCACAGCTTGCGCCAATTACAGGGGGCATCGGCTGGCCATGAGTTATTATTATGCCTGCGGCTGTAGACCGACTTAAGATGTTATCTTTCCGCATTTGCCGTGGAATTTGGGAAACTACAGAAAACCAAATATGGAAAGAACATACCGGAGTTCGAACCCAATACCACCGGACTATGAAGGGAGTGCGGTAGACGCTGCGCTACACGCCCGGAAGAAAACCGATTGTACATAATAGAAAGAGATGGATAGCAATAGCTACGAAAGCAAAAAAGATAGACTTGAGGCACTGAAGTTACGGACCTGATCCAGTCAATAAAAGGATCTGGAAAGCTTGACTCGGCTGAGCGGCGAAGCTCCTTTAGGAGGGTAGAACCATATATACATACATATATAATTAGGTAGGTACTCAAGGTAACATTTGCAATGTTTTCGTTAGCATAAGACGTCTTAACCCAAGGGTAATTCATAAGTGGTTTTTAGATATAAGGCAGCATGAATATGATCATTAATCAAGCAGTTTTTGACTTGAGAATACTTTTCTACTTGTCCAAGAGGCTGGCAAATGAATCCAATCAATGAAAAGAAAGATCCAGAGTTTGTTATGAAGTATTGTCTCAATTCTGTTGAAGTCTATAATGTATACGTACTTGATGTCAACACCAGTTAAATAGGTCTCTCCGCCGATACATGTGGCACGCATAAATTTTGTGAAAAATTTTGAGAATTGTGTTTCAAAATTTAATACAATCAACTTTAGTTGCGTAAACAGGCTTTATAACTTGATGGCATGCATATTAATTTATTGATAAGATAAACCATGTTTAGCAGTACAATTTTTGTGTCTAAAGATCTAATAATCTGCTTTGGTGAGCTTGACTGTTCTAAACAGGAGCTCCATCTAGCTGATACCCGCAGGTTTACATTTCTTCTAACATGTTAAATTTTAAAAAGAAGTAAACTGAAATAAATCTGTTCCGTGAGATGCTATCAACATAAATTGGTTTTACATTAACCCCAAAGCAATTTGGTTTCAACGATCGATATGACTTTACACAGAATTAACATCTAGTAAATCAACTTTTGCAAAATTCTCGTCTGAATTCCAAATCTGCAGTAACTAGTGCATATGGTGTGTTTGTAGGACTGTTTGCTTCGAAGAAAATGAGCCCAACCAACGTTGTTCTACTAGCCACAATGCTGTTTGTAGAATTTGTGTCTACATTTGGTGTGTACGCTTTCGCGTTGGTACCCAATCAGTTGAGGACCAACCCATCCACATTCCTACAAGTACAACGTATCATGGCTCCGTCACAGTTTTGGCAAAATTGAAACGGAACTGGATTTTTGACGCACATTTTTGGAAAGACTATTGAAATGAATGCAATATTCCTACTTCAGTAGCTTCTTGCAATTTACCTCTAGAAGACAAGGCCACATACATATATCTACACAAGTCCAAGCATAGACATGCATGTCAATATCAGTAAGCGACTTTTCTTCAAGCTTAATATACTGCTGCGTTAGATTATTCATATAATTTTATAGGCACACCTCTTATTAATGTTCTTAGAGATCATGCATCTATCACAGAAGGTTTAAAACTTCTCCCCGATGAATTTGCTTACCATAACATACCATACTCCTAAATTTGCCTTTTAGGAAAGTATTTAAAGACCTAATGTGGTCACTTTTCAGACTAGAATTTGTAAATTTTATTTCAGTTTTGCAATATTTGATACCTACGGTCCACCTCGCCGACTTACGAGAGAATTTTGCCATTAAAATCTCTCTAAAATTATTTAACTACCAGGAATGTTTACCTGTTTTGTACTAGATCAATTCTCTGTAATAACGAAATAATTCCTATTGAAGCTGTAACTTCGTCGTACTGACAAATTTTTTGCGAATTCGTACGCATAATTACAAGTAGACTGTAAACAAAATTCCCATTGACTAGACTACCGACTACCGCACCGAACATGAGCCTAAATCAATTCCAATCAGAATCGGAGCGTGGCGCTAGTGTCGGAGACGCCGTTTACCTTCTCTCCGTCTCTCTCGCTTTGAACTGAAATATGCTCCGAGTCGGGTGAATTATACGAACACGATAATTTATACCTCGTCTCTAATGAAGGTGGTAAATGCCCGGTTTACTCCACTGCATTAAATTTATAAAACACCCCGAAAAGAGCACAGCAATTAATTTAGCTTTTTTTTGCTCGTCTGCTGGTCTGCCCGGTAGCATGGTGCAATCCTGTTGTGTAGGTATCAAGTGTATACAAATTACGGAATAATTTGATTAAACGTTTCTTTCTTTGTTTACATTTATTGAGGTTGCTGACTAGCGCGGAAAAATTACCACCCGCGTGAATAAACAGTTTTGTCCCGGCAGAAATTAATTAGAAACTAAAATTGAATTTTCTACTTTACAAACTTTTGGTTGGTTGCTTGCAATGAGGTGCTCTTTCATAGTTTATTTTAGAGAGAAGAACCAAACTATAGGAGAATAGCAATAACAAAATATATATCGATATTTTCGTCATAATCACAACCACGATTTAGCTGGAAAGCTTTCTTTATCTATTAATATTCGAAATAAGTAGATGGCACCCAATCAACGTAATTCACCAATTACATTTCCTGATGAGACGGCAAGTCAATATGAATAATTCAGTCGGGTTTGCCTGACTAAGTAACGTGAAAAAAAGGCGAGACGGAAATTGATCATTTTTAATTTGCGTTTGTTCATTTATTAAAAGAAAATGGGGAGAATGGTACGGCTGAAGTACAGCACGATAGGCGGTACTTTACGTATTCAATAATTACTAGATTTCATGAGATAAGTCCGGGGCTGTAATATATGCAAGTAAATGTGCCATCGACTCGTCACACTTATCCATATATAGCCGTATAGATAACTAGGATATAATTAATATTATTCGAAGTGACACGATACCAACACCTAATTTCGTAATGGTCATCAATGCGTATTCCGATGAGAGTTAAAGTACCATAAAATTATACGATCCTCGCCGTTTGTACACAATCTACGTGTGCCGTTATACATATTAAGATACTGACAACGGAACAAATATTGAACTAGTCCATGTGAGAAAACAGGTTCTGCAATTACATCCTCCTCTTGTCTTGGGTCATTTTTAGAGGCCAATCAGTTTAAAAAAATATTACAAAGCTTTCAAATTTGGTCGATTACTTTTAATTATAAATTCAATATGCCGCTAATGGAGTGGAATGAAGGAAAATTTAAGTTTAGACAGGACAAATATAGTTTGTCTGTCATTAGCACTATTTTTATCATACTCATTACTCCATGCCTATCGGTTAAAGTTTAGAATGTTTTTTGGCGAAAAAAGTGGTTAGCCCCTTTAACCTCTTCAGACCCACGTTACATATGGATTTGATTGCGGATTTTTTAGTAAGATGCTCATTTGGACTATCAACAACTAAAATGCGATATATTATTCAAAAATTTCTATTACCTACATACAAAAAAAATAAATTCTATATAAAAACAAAGTGAAATGAATGAATGAAATTGGTGAAATGTTAAAGACAATTTCTTCCAATACTACAAGCATATTATTATTAGGTTCGCTTGTACTTGCGCAGCAGCGTTTTGGCAAGTACAACCAGATGTGAAACGAGGATTTCTTGGTAAATAACTCATGGCGTAAAGTGGCGCAAAGTGTATGATATCAGCTGAACAGCTTTGAACATAAGAGATTCATATGAGATTAAAAAATTTGCAATATTCAAAAAATCTATAGTTTTGGTTTGAATTCTGTTGTTCCAGGAACCATCTTATGATCATCTATCTTATCTTTCAATGGACTGGCTTCAACATTATTATCCGGCTTGCTAAATTTGATTTGGACTTCCGCAAAATTTTATCTCTACAGATGAGCATAGTATGGATATAAATTCAATGATTGCTAAAAAGATGCGCAAAACTGTTCAACATATGAATCCAAGTTAAATCATCTTCTACTTTACGACCTTCCATGTCTTCCTTTCTCCTTTTGATTTGATTTTATAATACCAGGGACTTGACAACGGAAAGTTTGAAGTCAATGTAGTCCATTATTTCTTTTCTAGTTAGCTGGAAGCTTTGACATTTTTGCTATACTACTTTTGCACTACTTACTGCTATACTTGCTATACGCATTCTGCTGCTACGGCAAAATCAATAAAATGGAAGATGATTCGTCAGATTACAGTCCATTTGTTAGAACAATTCTGATGCTCTTAGCTTCCTCTTGTAGACAGTGGATAACCTCATATCTCTGCGGCTTGATGGCTTCGATAGACTTGTCCAGATCAGTCCAGCAGAGTCAATAAACTGGAAGATGGTTCGGACGGTCCATTTGCTAGAACGATTCTGATTTGAGGTTTTTTCTCATGGTCTTTGCTTGTTCTCTAGATAGTGGAAAACTTCATATCTCTGCCTCTTGATGGCCTCAGTGGACTTGTCCAGGTCAGTAAGAGATAATCACAATCATTTACAAGCTCTTTGTGTCAATTGTTGCTGTTGCTCTTGAAATAGATGAATGACGCTTTAACGATCGTCTTCTGTTCTAAATCTCTCAATACCTCAGTAGGTAGTTTGAAAGTAAATAAGCCATATATATCATCTATTCATCAATTAAAAAAGAGGTATTACTGTCCCAAACCTATCGTCCGACTTTTCTTTTGTGGCGACGATTTTGTCATCTACAATCTCCAGACTGGAACGTAACTTGAAAAAAACGATTTCTTGCGATGTTATCTGACACAGTAGGCGACGCCCTAGTGCTTTGAGCCCAAATCATTCGAAGACGTGGTAATGGATAGATTCCAATGATCATTGTATAACCAACGAATGCAGTAGTTCCCAATGAATATTCGGTAGCGGTTACCTCTCTCATAATTATCAACGTAAACGAAAAATATATTTCCGCTTGTATCTTATATGATACCCTGGGGCTGAAGAGGTTAAACATTTAATTATAATAAAGCGATACCACAAAGTGTCAAGTCAAAATATTCCTTCCTTATGAACTTCTAGTGTTTCTAGAAAAGCAGCATACATACGTGGCCATAGATGAACAAATCGTCCTAACCAAATTATCCATGATGAAGTATAATCTGAAACACAAAGCAGTTCTGCTGCTAGCGGATATTCTGATCTAGGAATGACATCCAATTTAGTGCTTCAAATCACTGAGATGCTTCGAGGATATACAAAAATTGTAAGCTACTTCTTTATGGACGTTAAGTAGTGTCTTGTAATAATTTTTTCCCCAAAAACATGATCGTCTCTCTATAGGAACTGTCAGGTTTAAACAAAGTCTAACGTATCAGTTGCTTCAAGGATCACAGTTCAAGAAAAAGGATTCCCAGCAATGAGAGCTATACTCTGGTCAGTACCAAAACCTCAGCATAATACCTAATGCTGAGATTCAATTTTGGTAATGCTTGTATATTGTCTGCGCACAATTTTTGAGGGAGTCCCTTCACATAGAAGAGGTTGTCTTGGCATGACAGTGGTGAATCTCCAGTGAGAAAACCAAAATTATATTTTTTTCGTGAGAACGTTTCAGGTACCAATTAGCACTGCACAGGCACCTCAGGTGGAGATAAAGTTGATTCTGTTTGGTTAGCATCTAGAAATTGCTCTTCATTTCGATTTCAACTGAAATAGTTGCAAAATCACCTTCTCCCTTTTATTTTGGTACTGTTATCTGGCAGTTTCAGAACTAGTTATGTTGGATCAATGGTCATCAAAATGTCACTCTGAAATTGCCCGAATGGCATTGTAAAAACAACCAAAGGGTCAGCTGAATCATATCCTATGAGCAAGTCAGGCGGTACTAAAAGCACTACCAACTTATCAGATAATCTCAACGCTAGCTGGGTACGCCTTGAAAACCTAAAAACTTTGGCAAAACACAACAAAGTTCAAGTAAGAATCTGCTGGTTTAGAGCCAATACCAAGAGCTATTAAGTTACAACCAGAATCTGCCATATTAGCTGAATTATTCCATTAACCACACTCATTAACAGATAAATTTCAGTAACACTTGCACGTAAAACCTAACTCGAACGTAAATAGACACATCTGTGACAGAAGACGAGAACCGAAGCAAGAGATCTGACTGATGACGCGAGGAAGAGTTGACTGACACCGCTGACAGGGCTCAATTAATAACATTCGCGAGAGCGGGTGGTAATTTGCGGGCTTCACGAGGAAACCATGTTTTAGAGCTTGTTACAGTCAAGCAGGCAATCACAGGAATGGATAACGGTTTGCTGTCATGATTGGGTTCATCGATAATGTAATCTATACGTATCGATGCTATTGCTTGCACCTGCTGTATGGACGATTCCCCTCCTACCCTCTCGCATTACTTGCCACGCCATTTATATATTCGGCGGAATGTTGTAGCCGTAGCGGCTACACCTACCCATAACCGTATACATCTCCGATATACATAACGTCTAAATGGAATTTTTATTGGGTAATAAAACAAAGCATCAACGGATGAAGGTGTACATTACCTACCGGTGTCTTTTGCTCGAATGACACAGGAGTGAACGACGGATAAATAGAAAATTGAAGTACGTTCAATTTTACGAAAAATTGAAAAATAAGTTGTTTCTGATATACTTACGTATGTGCTGCGTTTCTGTGAGGTAAGGGAGAAGCTTGAAGAGTAAATGGGGTAAAAATTGAATAGTCAAATTTGGTTTTGTTTATGTATTCCTATACAGTCCCCAGTACCTCAATTTAAATGTGAAACATTTATCTAATTGCAATAAATTCTCTTTTAACAAAGTTTCGCGTTTAATTTCTATTGCTGTGGCATTGGAAAACATCCAAGAGCAACATACATACATCTGCCAAAATAATCTCAATGAAAATGGCAAGACTTCGTAACTCATTCTACTGTCGACACAGTGTGGGTACTTCAAGCTCAATCATGGCAAACATGTTAGGAATATCTGCTATAGTCTGTTTACGATAACAGACAAGACACGTCATAACTAGTAAAATCAGAAATATCTACCTATACAAAACTAAATATCCAAAAAATGGCTATTCCCACTATCGAAGATATAGGTAAGGATTTTTTCTATACAAAGATGCCTGTCTTGTTGCTATCTCGTGATTATGAGCTTAATCGTAAACGCGAATTGCCGGTCAATGAGCTATCATGGCTTGAATTGTACAAGGAAGGTCGTGCAGGCTCTATAACCTCACCTCACTGCGACCTATTGATCTATTGTGAATACCCCATTCCTTTAGTACCCTTCTAATCCGATGTTCTTAACGCATCCTGCGATTAGTTTGGGTGCCAAGGTCTTAGCCTGATCAGGCGTTACAGTCGCCTGTCCTAGATGCTGAAACCTTCGTCGGCCCAGTGCTTCGCACTCGGAAAGTATGTGCTCGGCTGTTTCAGATCTCAGTTCGCAAAAGCGACACAAGTCTTGATCAGCTTTGCCCATCTTTCTGAGGTGGTATATTAGAGGGCAATGGCCAGTAAGTAGGCCCGTGAGGGACCTTAAGTCTGATTTTCTTAGATCAAGAATTTTTTTTATTACTATTGTCTGTGTTTATCCGCGTGTTTTCCTCCAGAGGGATGCCATTTCTTTTGCTTCCCAGTTTTTAAGTTCCTTCTTGAGCTGGTGTTTTGATAGACCAAAGAAGGGTTCGGGTCCAATGAAGTGCATGTCTGCGGCTTGCCTTGCAAGTTCGTCCGCCATGTCATTTCCTTTGGTGTTCGTGTGCCCTGGAACCCACATTAAGGAAACCCTATTGTTTGTGGCCAGTTGCGTCACATTCATCCGACATTCCCAGACTAAATTAAACTCAAACCTGTGAGTAGCTAGAGCTTTCAGAGCCGCCTGGCTATCGGCGCATATATAGATGTTGGCATCCTTCAGGCGTTTGTCTAGGTTTTCTCGGATGCAAAGATCTATAGCATGTATCAGCTTGAAAGATTGTTAGAGATGCTCCTAGGGCGTTAAAGAGGTTGGTCCTTGGTCCATGAATATCAACCCCTACCCCGTTGCTAGTTTTGGATCCGTCTGTGTACCAAACCTTGGCTTCATTTTCAAAGTTGTGTCCACCAGAGCTCCATTCCTCGCGGCTCGGAAATAGCACCCTAAATGGTTGCTGGTGCCTATCATGAGTTAATACATAACCTATTAGAGAAAAGATTTGGCAATAATGTGTACCGCCATTATGACGTGTATTAGTGACGTTTCTCGTCTGCTATTGTAAACAGACTATACATCAAATACACCATATCAATCAGGAAACGGAAATGGACAATGTTTTCAGCAAACTTAAGCTCTTACATCGCAGTAAAGTTATATTTTCAAATATTGCTGTAATACATAACGAAGGTTTCATATACGTCTGCATCCTTAGAACTGAAGGATTGGATACGATTTTAGTACTTTTTATAATGCGCACATGGATGGTCTTTCTCAGTGATATTTCGTTCGGTTCTGTCAGTTGTCCTCGTTGAAATCTGGGCTCGTAGCTTGCCTTGATGAACTCTTACAAAATTAAATCTATAAGATTAATTATTTCATTCATTCTTTATTCTTACAATGTTATAAAATGAATTTCTAGACCATTTTTAATTTTGCGCAGCAATTGACCCTCAATTTACAGTATAAGCTTTATGACTGCAACTTTGTCTTAGCATTTGTGGTAACAAACTTTACCGAAACTTCTTCAATTACCTCTATCAATTTTGTTGGCACTTACCATAGATCTGTAAAAAACTTGCCACAACATTGCAAATTTTCCAAAAACAATTTTGTAACTCCATTACAAACTATGACATTACCTTGCTACAGGCTTATAATTTTCATTATCAATTTTTTTTTCTGCTGACAAGCTCTCGCTTTTGCTTGCGCAACCCTAAACTTCTTATCTGGAGTGGTATTTTTTTAGGTTAATGTAACTGCGGCGGCTTGCTATACCTATTATTGGTGAGAGTGTTGCTATAGTTCCAGCATTAGGATAGGGTATGGACCTTGGCACAATGATGGAACATTTTATACGTTAACATCTAGCTCGGTTAACTATTCCCAGAACCCATTGATGAGGGTGTTCTAACAGGTTTTGTTTGGATAATTGTTTCCTTATCCGTAAGTGGTAGATGCACTTTAATAACAGGAAAAGTATTTCAAGTTATGAAAGCTCTACTACGGCAGAAGTTAACTTTTAATGCTAACTGTAAGATAGAGTTAGCCACTGTTCAGTTGCAATGCCTGGTAGATAACGAGTGCCTGACAAACACGTAAAGGTCTTTCAAGACATTTTGTCATTCTGATTTTCTCTTCCATTACAAGTTACAACAATCTTAGTAGCATGTACTTCATCGTTGAATTTCATTTACTTATTGTTATATTTCTGTTCTATTTTAAAAGTTGTTTATCGAATTTTACTAGCCTGCAGCATCACTAGGGTTCAGACCAAAGATGCAAGTAAATTGCTCGCTAGCACACTTGTCATTCTAAACCTAACCCAAACTTGCAAAGAAAACTTGGAATCGACCAAATTCAAGAGAAAATTTCTTTAGTTAGAAACTAAACCAACCTCCTTCCTCCTCCAAACCTTTTTTCTTCTAATTCTTCAATCTAGCAAACGAAGGCTGAACTGAAAGTTATGTCTATGGTCACCAACATAGTAGAGGCTTCAATTAAATTGCCTTAAAAAAAAATTAAAATGTATTTCCAAAAGCATCACAAGAGCACATTACGGACACATTATCAGAGTAAACCAGTTGATACCAACACATCTCTTGAAGAATCTAGAATTTAGTTGCAAAATCTCGAAATTAATTTTTGCTTCATCAGATTTTGCGCCAGCCTGAGATAGATTACTTTGCAAAATTTTGGCACACTGTACGATCAACAAAAACCTTGGTAAGAAGTGGAGACTAACTTCACGCAGATCTTTTGCATGTTTGCAATATTAGTTCTTCTCCATAATTGCGCAAAAAAGCTTCCAATTTAGGAAGCGTCACAAAAATTCAATAATATAATTGGTCGAAATCCAGAGAGTTAACAATAGCAACATTGCCAAAGATGAGAAAATAATCTCCTTTCAAGCTTGAACAAGTTTGCAATTGCAGATTACTTGAAATGAAACCTTTTGGGCCATATTCCTTTAAATCGAGCCTTACAGCAGGGTTAGGCCATTTGGGCAACATCTAAGCGTCAAAATTTGGATTATCCACAAACCATAATGAAAGAATTAGATCCAAAGAGACACTATACTTAATTTTACCATAAAAAACATCAAAGATTACGACAGCCCAGTAATTAAATTAAGGTACCTACAGACACATACTTTACGTTTAAATTTCCGGCTTTTGTCGTTCATCTGAACTGCCCCTTATGATCTTCCATGATCGTTATTTCATTAGATTGTATTGTTTTGCGTAGTACTCTTAAATTGGGAAATAAAGGCATTTATTATTATTATTATTATTATTATTATTTTAATTTTCTTCGTTAAGTTGGTCAAAGATCATTGTCTTTCATTATTTTGTAGATCGATAGTATTGGTCACCACTGCCCAGATCTATAGTCTTCAGTACTGAGACGTCATTCTAATACCAAAAAAAAAACATATTCTATACGTATCAGTTGGTTACTACTATGTGCGTAACACATATACATACATACATACATACATACATACATACATACGTACTACACATATATTTCTGAAATAAATACCGCAAAATATATTCTAACCCATACTACGCTTCAATTATATTATTTATTTAGGCTCCGGTTGGCCGAGCAAAAAAATTGCCATGTAGGGAATGTACGCGAATCAACGGAAACTGGTGTAATACCATTCAACGGTGTTGCAAATGTCAAATTAATAGTAACACGCAGTTACACGCAAATAGATTACGTTTCAGTACGTCGACGGTAATGAGTAGCGGCAGTAATCGCGGCATAGTGAAAATCTGATTAATTAGCGGGAATATTTGATTAAATTTGCCATAAATTTTGAGTGCATTTTTGCGCGTCGGTTATTTTCTTTATTGGCTGTCGTCGGTCGGGGGGTGGTCGGGCTCTTACCGCCGAATCGGCTTCAGTGAGGAGCTTTTAATGATGCGGTCGCATTGCGGGCCAGAAATCTAATTAGCAGCTTGTGCTCGCTTAACTACTTACTTAACACTGTTGTCGTCGTTGATGTCGATTCGGTACTGGGTGCTTTTTGACATCAAACAAGTGTATTTATTCGGAAAACGGGATGCGATATTTAATTTGCATTAGTCAAGGCATCAGTCAGAATTTGACGTGTGATGCATGCCTTATCATAATTTCCAACAGAGGGTCCTCATTACTTCACCAACCTAAGAAATCAAACTATTATAACCAAGAGTGTGCATATATCTCCTTAAATTTTCCGACAACTTGATGAACGCAATATAGCAGAGCTGAAATTATTTTAATATCGAGTCTTCAAAAAAACAAAAATCAAGTTGTTCCAGAAAAGAATGGACCATATCGTGGAAAGACCCACAAAATACTCCGTGCAATTAGGCATCTTGCAACGTTCATTAGAGCTAATGTTAGTGAAAGACTTGCACACATTCCAGGTAACCCACAGGGTTGTGCCTTCACACTTCAATGAACAATTGCCACATGGTAATGCTGTGGTAAGCTTGAAAAGTAAATTTCTTATTTTTCAAATAAATGAGCAACGATACGACCGATTTTGAAATAGAGAGAACCCAAAATTATTCACCAGCAACCGCACATACCCCAGATGTTACAATATGGTGTGGTGTTAGTGCTGGAAACGGAATTGGGTCCTTTTTTTTGAGAACGAACAAGGAAGTCTAACTGCTGTAAATGGTGTTCGTTACAGAATGAAGCTACAAAACTTCGTTGTTCCAAAAATGGATGAAGTTTAGTTGGTGAACATACATATGAAATCAACTCTACTTTAGACTATGGAGTTATCGCAAAAATTAGGTTTTTGAAACTCATCCTGAAACTTTTGAAGCATCGGAAGCCCATTTCTGAAAGTAAATTAGAAGCCTACCACCTGAGATATTGTAGAACGCAATGAAAAATGGTCTAAAAAGTGGATATTAGTAGGTATGCTATGGGGCTATTACGCCACTTTAGCCTTTGATCCCGCGAAACAGGTTTTTACCGCTAATTACTTGCGAATTAGGCTTTCTAATGACTGGAAACACATAAAGAATGCCGCGAATTTCACTTTCATAAATATTTTAACGATTATTGGATAATTGTTTGTAAATTATTACATGTATTAGTTTTACGTTTAATCAAAAAATAATTGTAAATTTAATTATTTTTTCGAAGAAATGGCTTTATAATGACTGGAATTTCAGGCCTGGTGGACTTGTTAAAATCGGACCTTCTTAAATCAGACATGTTAAATCAGGTCTGTTAAAATCGGCGCTGATTAACAGTTCTGATTTAAAGAAGTCCGATTTAAACAAGTCCAATACAGCTAGCGCCTATTTTAACGGGCCTGAAATTTCAGTCACTATAAAGCCAGATTTTTTAAAAAATTATTCAATTTACATTTTTTTTTATTAAACGTACAACTAATACATATAATAAATTTACAAACCAATAATCATTAATATATTTATGAAAGTGAAATTCGCGGCCAAACAGCATTCTTTATGAATTTCCAGTCATAGGAATGCTTAATTAGCAAGTAATTAGCGGCAAAAACCTGCTTTTTCGGGGTCACAAGCCAAAGTGACGTGATAGCCTCGTAGTATACCTACGGACATTACTACATTCTACATTACTGCTAGAGGTGGTGATTCAGTGCATATCGCCTTAGGAGTATAACGAGAAAATGTTACTACTAATTGGAATTTTAGGGAATGATAGACAAGAAATATGTTTATATTTTATGTATAACAAATAAAAAAAATATTTGGAAATCAATTCCAAGGTTCCTAGTACAATATTTTCCAAAGTTGTTTTTATTCAAACTATTTTATTATTTATTGCAGCAAAGCTCCATCGCTAATGGCGTGCCAGCGGTAATTTACCTGCTGCCGTATTTTTTTTTTTGATCGCGAAAAAATGTACTTTTTAATGGTCCTTTTAAACTGCTATTAATGTATGTATACCTATATATGTACAATTGAAAATATTTCATCCATCAGCGCACATTTTAAATATTACTAAAATTTGATCAAATAAATAACTGAAAATATTAAATTTGATAAAAAATTGTACCTATTAGTTTATTTATAAAGCTGCTAAAGTTAGAAAAAAGCTACTTTAAACATTAGTCAAAGTTGATTATGGTTTTCGTATTAATTTGTAGATGCTTTCTTAATGATTTAATTCAATATTTTACTTATTCCTAACTGTAACCCTGAAGAAAAAATTGCCTAAAACGATAATACACTTAAACATAGACAATTTTGTACTTCCTAAAGAATTGGAGCAGTTGACTAGCCCCATTCAATGGCAATTTTTCAAGCCAAGATAAAAATACGTAAAATATTATGGATAAGAAAACTGCATACCTGATCAAAAAAGTAGTATTAGCGGTTTAGAATTCAAAAGCAAGCTATGTAAATCTTTACAGCCTCTACAGCGTATTGTGTTTTCATAAATTTCAAAAATTGTCTAAGTAAAGGCAATAATATCCACGCCATGAACCCCTTACTCCTTAGCCATTAACAAGATCCTGGTCGAGAATGGTCGATCGGCCTTGTTTAGAAAAAAAGTATAGGAAATCTGTTGGCACTAGCATGTAACTCGCAAATCATATAAAGAGTTGCCCAAAAATGTTTTTCGTATTTGTACTTGTTTGGGTTTATTTTCACGTAAATTTTTAAGTGGATGTAGGATTGTGGTTGGTGAACTGTAATCAACAGGATAGCCACGGTTTGGTGTTAATATAAGCTTTACGTCAAATCAAGGTCATCAAGGTATTCGAGCAGATTTAATTTGAAAAATTTTTGTGTGTCTGATATTGATTTATTATGACCTTCAGCAGACGACTCTTATAGACTCCTTTATTATTTTTTTTCTGATTCTAACATTATGATTTTTTTTCTTTTTCTTCCAGTTTTAATAGTCTTGTAAGATCAATAATAACATCAGGTATGTGCCTCAAAAAGAATCGAAGTTCTCTAGTTGACTGATGATGATGATGGCTTTCAGACGTGTTCTGTTAATTTCCACTGTGTTCAGGTATGTTATCCAGTCCTTGCACTTGTGCATTTGATGGAATTGTGTACCTGTGTATATGCCACAAAATCAATTATGCTCAATTTATGCTGATTCCTCTTCACATCAGCAATGGTACAACCTTTTCTGTCTTAATAGATTATTTCAATATTGGCCCATATATTTGCCTAATCCATCAGACCATATGCTATATAGATGATCAGTTATACATAGAAAAGAGATACAACACGAATAACAATTGCACACTTAGTTGCACACAACAGAGACAATATTACTATGACAAGTGCTTTTTTGGGCTCTTCACATTGCCCAATAATTCTGATTAAATTATTAGTTGCGTGTAATTATTGGTTTGTACATAAAAACATGTATATGCAAGGCATTAGTTAAATTTAGAAGAATAATCAAACCCTCCACTGAAAATTCAACCTCCAAGTTGCTTACATAGCTAGAACAACAACAATGCCCAATCATTCTGGTGACGTTTTATATTTGACAACTCATCATGGAAATTAGCTTGAACAGACCTGAACTAAGGGCATTAATTACCAGATGTTTAAATTATATATTAGCTCTAGTTTTGTTTAGATAAAATGTGATTGACTCTATTTTGTTACTACATATCAATTTTTTTTAATAGATTATTAAAGTATTATCATCAATAATATAGGCCTCTGATCTCAGCAGCAGATTTTCTAACGCATATGTTTTGCTAGTTGTATATTTGGTACAGATTCCAAAACAAAATTCTTAAAACACTTAAAGTAAGTTGCTTAAGTAGACAGCACAGTGTTGTAGATACAATATTTACTAACAAAATCGTTACATATTCATGTATTTTGTGGTTAAGGAGGTGATTTTCCTCGGAAACTCAGCCTAATTAATATATCCAGTCTTTGATCTTTCTCATGCACAGAACACTAATTCTAATAAATTAGATTGGATCTCAGATTTGCGGCCGCTTTTATATCTACTGTTTGGGTATAAAATGAGTAAAATTTGCTAAATGTACAAACCAAGCTATAAATCTCTAAAAGACGTTGAAGCAATTTAAGGTTTACTCGTCATAATTTAATTAAATGAACCAAATCTGAATCAGTGACAAGAAGAAGGATGCTTTTGAAATCCATGATTCGGATTAATTATCTAATTTTTGCCAATCCAACAAAACCCAAATTAGGTTTAAGTGATCAAAATAATGTCGAATTCATTTTGTTCATTCGTATCCTTCAATTCACATGTCCAAAAAATCCAATTAGAAAACCTCCATAAGCAACAGAATTAACATAAATGAAAAACTCACCCATTTTGATCAGGTACAGTCGGTTGCATCCACGATCTAGTAGTGGTGAGCGGCTCCTCTTTGAGACTAGGACCGCGCGGTTGATGATGATGGTGCAAACTGGTCGCATCTTGATGATGATGTAGTCCGAACATGAGACCTGGGCCGGTAACACGAGGTGTTCCCGTACCGGGATACAATTTTCGGCCCCAGGCTGCGGCTACCGGGTCCAGATCTGGCGCCGGTAGTGAGAGAGCCGGCCAAGGAGACGCCGTCGGATAACCGCGCTCCACCGGATGATTTTGCTCGTCGGACCGCGTTTTGACGGCTATTGTGTGGACTGTGCGGCTAAAACTTTGCCGCTACGTCCGACGGCTCTTAGAAAACTGTTTTCTGTTCGTTTTTGTCACTGAATAGAACACTGTTACTATTTTATTAGCACGAGAACTGTTAAAAGTATTATTTAGCTGTCAAAATATCAAAAAAAAAGGTTTGGCGCGCGAAGGAAATACAACAATGCTAACGCAATATTATCACTAAATCTTGTTTTTTACCTGTTGATCGGGTGTGCATAGATAATATTTATCGCTGAGGTTGAATAAAACACTCATAATAATATTACATGTAGGATATAGTACGTATTATCCCCGACGGATTCAATTTTTATCTCGCGAGAGACTACTTCAGTATGTTGCGCGTTGTTCCAACAGATAAACACGACTGGGACGTTGATAACCATCGAATGGTTCGGTATGCGTTCAATTCGAAGAGACGACCTCTCTTAAGGGTGTGTTTGGAGTGGTATGTGTGGTTCCACTTGCAAATATTCCGAACACTGGAGAACTGACTGTAACGGACCAAGAGAGAACCGGGGCTAGTTACCTCCCAAGGGCGATTTCCAACCGCCACACCCCCAGAGATTCCAGAAAACTGGAACGTCACGCGGGATGAATAGTTTCGGTTGAGGGTGTAAGGCGGCCCAGCTAGGTTCAACCCTAACCAGCGCCGCCAATCGGTTCAGATTCGAATCGAGCGAGTTGACCAATCGCAACGGTTAACTCTTGGAACTGGGTACATCCCTCCGTGTTCGAGGCATTATCTTCAGTTCCCTTGACGATGGTGGGGATGGACGTGAGAGGAATCGTGCGGGAGGGCTACGAAGGCTTCCTCCGGTGCTGGTCTCTAGTGACGGAAGCTATAAGCCTGCATTTAGTCGCCTGAAACGGGAGTGCGATTCTACGGTTGTGTAGTTTCCGGTCTTGAGCTTTTGGCGCCGCGCCGTTTCAGATTTTGAAAGTAGGATCGTCTCTCGGCTAACTAGGGTATCTCATTAGGTATATCTTATACGTGAAGTTTTATTTTAGTTGAGAAACATAAATAAACACTTGTTTTCCTTATTTAGTTGTTTTAAACTTTAAATTGTTCTATAAAGGTTCTGACAATATTTCTTTCTATCTAACAAAATAATTTTAGTCGTCACTGATTGTATTGCACCAAGCGATTAAAATATCTTATTATCTGAGAAACATTTTGTTTAGATTCATATCAAAATAGTTGAAACAAAAGTCGCAACCTGCAAGAGCAAAAAAAGCTCGCTACAAATTATTAAATCCTAATAATTGAAGGAATGATCTAATATTGAAATTCTCCAATCACCCAACATTCGCGGTTGTTTGCTTTTGGTAAACGAACGATGAAACTGATAGGAGTAACATCTAAAATTCTTCAAATTAGTGTTTTCCAAGTATGTAGGTAGGTACATTTGAAAAAATTTCGGAAAAAAATGTTTTGTTTAGATTGTTGCTTACGTCAATTCGAAATTAGCTATTTCCTCCAGATGGCTGTGTCAAGGTTTAAATTGAAAAGTATGTTAGGGTGCCGCGTATTGTCCTTAGGAAAGGGAATTAGCCTGAAAATAATTTAAGGTAATGTGCACACCTTTTTTGATCATACCTAATACTAATTTCTATCACTATTTACGAAAAACAGGAGAAGAGTATTTGGTTTTAAAGTTTAAAGAAGAATTACTGATAAAAGTGAAGGCTTTCACGGTCCCACTCACTATTAGGAAAAACTTTCCTAATGAGCCTTATACTCAAATTAGTTGCAACGAAACTTCATAAAAGTGTAGCACATAAAATTAGAAAACACAACTTTTTACCAAGCATATCTGCAGAAAATTTTTCGTAAATCTGATTAAAGAGAACCAAAATATATCTAAATCCAGTAGGTACTTCCAGTAATAGAATTCTAAATAAACAAAAACTCATTTAATAATAATTACTTGTACCTTATTGTAAACTGAAAAAAGTTTAAAATTGAATAAACCAAATAATTCTTCACAAACTTTAGCAGACTTTGATTTACTGGCATCTATTCTATATAAAACGTTAGTAGACAGAAAATAATATTTTCTATGCACTGTGTCTTGAGCGAATATTAAAAAGAATTCGCTAAGACTATGGAGAATTACATTTAGGAATCAAGTGAGGTTAGTGAGAGCCTTCCTTAATAAGTGCTAATTGTTAATGGAATTTAACAATTCTAAATGAGTGATTTGAATGAATCAAATCAAAAAGCTTTAAGTAAAGTTAAATATCTCAAGTAAGCTGACTTTAAGCAAAATTCTGAAGATGTGGAGAATAGTGTCGTTCAAACAATTGCATTTTAATTTTGAAAAGTCTCAAATTCTACTTATAAATGCCTACTATACTAGTTCCTTGTTTGGAAATCAGATGTTACTAAAGTCCAGCCAAAGATGTTTGCTATGTCTTTGATTATTCCACCACAACTCAGCCCAAAATCCTTCCGATGTGGGCCTTTCTTAATAAGTGCTAATTGTTAATGGATTTTTAACAATGCGATGCAATACTTTCAACTGTCATACAAAAATTTTATAAATAGCTATTGTTATGTTAAAGCTTATATAATCAAAATAAGGAAAAAAATGTATCGGACCCCGGCGACCGTAACCGCACTGAATTTAAAACGTTATTACTAATATGCGATATCGGTCCCTGGAGACGTATACAAGATCAAATGCACTTTTAAGTGTATTCTTATAAATGTACGCATAAGATATACCTATAACCAATCACAGTAATCAACGGAATGACCAGTGAGATAAAACTTGCGCAGAACATTTTATTTACGCAGTTTTTAGTTTTAGAGAAGCATCACACATTATAATTAACCGATATTCTGGATAAAAATGATGTGTTCTCGAACAAAAAAAATTATGTTGGTGGCTGAAGCTGCCGCGACCAATTTGGAGGGTTGCACTACCGGGTTAGATACCGAAGATATAAAAAATCGAGACCCGGAAGAAGCATTTGAAGATTTCAGTAGTGATGATTCGTTACCGGACAAAAACTATGTACCATCTTCGTCCGAGCAGGATTACAATGAATCATCAGAAGATGATCTATTAAATAGTTCCGATACTGAAGATGTTGGAGGTAAATAATTTTATTGTTTCTATGTCATTATAATATTCTTTCTTTTTAATTTAGATACTGATGGTGCGAGTAATAGTGAAGCAAATAGAAAAAACGCGTCAAGTTTATTTGATAACAGTGTTTGGCACAACGTAGAAAAATATCAATTGCCTTTTAATGTTTGCAATGAACTCTTTACGGCTATTTTAGATGAAAACATAAAAAAAGAACCACTGGAAATATATCGTTTGTTTCTTACTGATGAGCTTGTCGAATTTATCGTGGTAGAGACAAACAGATTTGCTAAGCAATGTATTCTTTCTTCATCAAGAAAGTCTCGGTTAAAGTCATGGACTGATACAAACAAAGAGGAAATTTTACATTTCTTTTCTGTTGTTATGGTGATGGGATTGAATCAGTTACCAACTATTAACTCGTACTGGTCAAAGGATTCTATATTTAAAAACGAATTTATTGCAAATACTATGACACGCGATCGATTGTTATTGCTATTTAGATGCATTCATTTTTGCAACAACGAAGATCCTCTCTTAGACGTCACCGATCGTTTATATAAGATTAGAAAGCCTATAGAAATGCTCAATAAAAATTTTCAAACAGTTTTGAAACCTGGCAAAATCTTAGTTATAGACGAGTCTATCATTCCTTTCAGAGGATGGTTAAAATTCCGGCAATATATACCGAATAAATCGCACAATAATGGAATCAAAATTTATAAACTTTGCACAGTTAATGGTTATACATATAATACCATTATTTATACGGGAAGAAACGATAAAACTCCCGAACAAAGTCATTCAGAAACAATTGTTCATCAGCTTCTAAAGTCAGTAGAATCTAAAGAAGGCCATTACCTATATGGTGATAAGTTTTACTCGAGCCTACCACTAGCAAAATCACTTTTTGAGCAGAAAATAGTGTACTGTGGAGCTTTACGCAGTAATCGTAAAGAAATACCAATTAGTTTTACAAATAAAATAAAAAGAGGAGAAGTTTATGGGCAACAAAATGATCGCGTGAAAATTATAAAGTGGGTTGACAAACGGTCGGTGCTAATGTTGACAACAGATCCGTTACATACTACCGACTTGGTGACAACTGGAAAACGAAGTCGAAAAGGTGATTTAATTTCTATACTAAGTTGCGTACAAGACTACAATAAAGCCAAAAAAGGGGTAGATTTCAGCGACCAAATGTCGTCTTACCACACGATTTTGCGCAGAGGATTGAAATGGTATCGGAAAGTTATGTTTGAATTATTCTTTGGAACATGCACTGTTAACGCTTGGATAATATATAACCACATATCCAACACTAAAGTTTCCATAACCGAATTTCGAATATCATTAGCTAAGCAACTGGCCAAAGTCTCAACTAAAACCTCAGAACCTACTCGTAAACGAAGTATCCACACTTTTATAAAACCGACTGGATCAGGTAGAAAGAAAAGGAAGATGTGTCAAGGTTGTTACCAAAATCTACGTCTTACTTCTAACAGTCGTGAAGCGAACAAAAAGGTATCGAAAGTAACTAGTTATTGCAGTAGTTGTCCAGGAATGCCAGGGATGTGTCTCACTTGTTTTAATAAAATTCATCAAGCATAAGTAACGTTCTATGTTTTATTGTATTGTGCGTATGTAATTTATGCATTTTTGTAATATATGCACGTTATTATGTACTAAATAACTTGAATTTATTTTTGTAAAACTTCTAATATCTCCTGGTGCGACATTGGTGGCCGGACACCGATACGGGGTCAAATGTAGTACAAGGTAAGTATCTGTAATGCAAAACTACTATAACACAGCACATATAGTTTATATTAAAAATATGTATATTGATGGTATTTATGAAAAAGTGACGATAAGTCCTCGGCGACCGATGCCGCACAGAATAAAACTCTTGCACCAGTCTCCGGGGACCGATAACCACCGAAATTAAATCCAGGATTTTGGTCGCCGCAGTCAACGTGTTAAGTAAAGTTAAATATCTCCAGTAAGCTGATTTTAAGCAGAATTCTGAACAAGTGGAAAATTGTGTAGTTCAAACGATGGCATTTTAATTTTGAAAAGTCTCAAATTTTACTAAAATTCCAAATATATTATTTCTTTGTTTGAGAATCAGATGTTACTAAAGTCCTCCCAAAGATGTTTACCGTGTCTTTGACTATTCCACCACAACTCAGCTCAAAATCGTTTCGATCTGGGCCTTCCTTACTAAGTGTCAATTGTTAATGGGTTTTTAACAATTCTGAATAAGGGATTTGAGTGAGTCGAATTAAAAGACCTTAAGTAAAGTTAAATATCTCCAGTAAGCTGTCTTTAAGCAGAATTCTGAACAAGTGGAAAATTGTGTAGTTCAAACGATTGCATATTTTTTTGAAAAGTCTCAAATTCTACTTAAATACCAAATATATTAGTTCCTTATTTGAGAATCAGATCTTACTAAAGTCTTGCCAAAGATGTTTACCATATCTTTGACTATTATTCCACCACAACTCAGCCCAAAATCTTTTCGATGTGGGCCTTACGTGCTAATTGTTAATGGGTTTTTAGCAATTCTGAATAAGTGATTTGAGTGAGTCGAATTTAAAAACCTCAAGTAAAGTTAAATATTTGTAGTAAGCAAAATTTAAGCAGAATTCTGAACAAGTGGAAAATTGTATAGTTCAAACGATTGCATTTTAATTTTTAAAAGTCTCAAATTCTACTTAAATACCAAATATATTAGTTCCTTGTTTGAGAATCAGATGTTACTAAAGTCCTGCCAAAGATGTTTAGCATGTCTTTGACAGTTCCACCACAACTCAGCTCAAAATCTTTTCGATGTGGGCCTTCCTTAATACGTGCTAATTGTTAATGGGTTTTATTAACAATTCTGAATGAGTGATATGAGTGAGTCGAATTAAAGTAAAGTTAAATATCTCTAGTAAGCTGATTTTATGCAGAATTCTGAACAAGTGGAAAATTGTGTAGTTCAAACGATTGCGTTTTAATTTTGAAGTCTCAAATTCTACTTAAATACCAATTACTAAAGTCCAGCCAAAGATGTTTGCCATGTCTGACTATTCCGCCGCAACTCAGCCCAAAATCTTTTCGAAATCTTTTAATATACTCGTAGTTACTTATTGTATGAGTGTTAAGCTTCTTGGGATACTTTTCTTATAAAAAGTAAAAGAGAAATTATGTATTTGTATCTCACCAATTTCACAGCTACAAGATATTACTCGTAAGATAATATGAAACTGCTTCTTTAATTTCATGTCACTTTTTTAACTATGTAACTGAAATGCAACCAACACTTACGAAACTGTATTCGAGCACATGACAATGGTGATGTTTCAAATACGAAGTGTTCTTTGGATAATCTTGTATATATAAACATTTTCAATCTAACTTTGACAAAGATAACAGCACACACTTAAGGATGTAGGTATCTATTTTGTAGTAGAAATACTAGTTGTAGCATCTGCTTACCACAACAAATATGAGGCTATTGCCAATTTATTTGATGCAATCAATTCCTTTCCTAGTAGCTTCTGTAGGATAGTAAAATTTTGATGAAGAATTTGCAGGTGAATAAATGAAAGATAGAAAATATACCCTGGTATTCAATTAATAAATATCCTCATTGACGTGTTTCTCGGAAGATTTTTAATTAACCTCCCATATTATTTCAGCTGTAGGATTTAGCCAATTAGTTTGAAAGAATCGGGAAAATTACTCCAAATGTATGACAATGTTTCTACCTTCTACCTTCAGGATGATTTTAACTCATCTTTACAAAAATATTCCAAAAAAGCAGATAAAATTTGTCCTCTTTATTTTAAGGAATAATACTCACTCATACTTTGAAATTAAGTTCAAAATAACAGGTGAAAATGTTTGCTCGTTTATTCTCGTATTTTGGCAAAACAGAATCTTTAAGCTGACACTTAGATTCCGTTACATTTTTTTACAGTGGAGACAGTTTTCAAATTTTTCCACGATTCCGACGGTATTCCACAATATTGACTTTTCACAGTTCATTGGCTGCTAGAAGTAATAATGCTTTGTTGCCGTCGTTCAGCCACCTCTTGCATTAGTAGTACGTTAACTTGTAGACTCTTGTAGGTTCTTGTGTCGTTCTGTATTCTATTACTATTTTACACTTTTGACAGCAATTTTTAGCTAGGTTTGGTGGGCGGTTTCCGTCCTCTCCTCGAAGGTTGGATTATAAGAACTTCTTTCAGCAAATTAAGAAGGAAATGTTTGTTGAGTGGCCATTTTGGTGGAAGATGTCTGCGAATGCTAAGAGAGCTAACTACTTGCAAATATAAAATAAAATATCGATGAAGCCACGGTATAATCAGTTCCCCATTCCATGGTTCCCCAGGAAATTTATAGTCTTGTGCAACAGAATAAGAATTGGACCCTTTGAATGCGAGAAGCATCTATATAGGATCAATGTTTTGAATTTCCACATGTCAGAAATGCAATAGTGGAGTTGG